>JARVZY010006238.1:0-26983 GCA_030686995.1 Artemisia argyi
TTTACATAAATTGAAAAGTTTCCCAAAACAATGAGCCTATGAAAGTTTGTGTTTCATTCCTTTATAACTGCACATTTAAAGTTTCATGACCATTTTAAATGGTTTTGCAACTACGAGGTTATAAAGACACTGTCAGATAGATATATATATATATATATATATATATATATATATATATATATATATATATATATATATATATATATATATATGTTGTTATGGAGTACGTAAAGTATGGGAGCTGTTTGATTACATTGTGGAGAAAGGTCGGTTGTACAAGGAGGATGAGGGTCGCAATTTTGTTTCAGTAGGTGATAATATTGTTACCATAAGCTATGTTTGTTTGCATTTATTTCAGCAGTTTCTTTTTCAATGATACAGTTTATGTATTTCCTTCACCCTCCTCTAATTATCTCATTTATAATTCCAATTTTTTTTCTATTATTTGCAGAAAGCCTTGCAAGGTTTTTCCAAAAAAAGTGAGCTGGTTTTGCTATTTTTTTTACTGCGATTTGATTTCCAAGATGCTGCCAGCCAGAATATCAGCTTCGATACGATGTGAGCTTTGCTATGCCATAAGGCTTCCACTGTATTTTTGTTACACTTTAGGATAGCAAGTAATCACATTTTCAATACGAAAGTCTTTATGTGGTTGTGAATTTAAAATATAATTTGGTCTACTCATGACCCGGTTAGCCCGTTTCTTTATGCTACGAAACTAAGACCCTGATAGGACTCCTGTTGTAGAAGCCTACATCTTCTGCCTATAATGTTTAGGCCTGCATAGACGTTGTGTGCAGTAGCATAGAACGCATCGTTGCATATTAATAGTGCGATCACTTTCGGTATCGCTTGTGTAAGAAAATCAGGGTTATAATAAGAGACTAATGTACTTCGCAACTGAAACAATTCTTCTTGACTTTGCTACTGATACAGGCTCAAACCACACCGGGTTACCAATCTCATTGTATGCAGTCACTGCCATGGAGGTTAATCAGGTTAGGCAAAAAAATTTAAAATAAGAATAACGTGTTACTGAAAAAAGTTTTTCTTAAAAAAAAGTATGTGCAGCTACTGATTTTGGTTGGAACAATTAAATTTTAAGATGTATTCTTGCTATTTTTGGACCAGAGGCTTTATGATATATGGGGCCCATTTCAGAAACATTGAATGTTAACGTATACTAGAATGTGTTCATCACAGCAAGTCAAAGGGTTAACCATCTATTGATAAGGATGATGCCGAAGGTAGTTACAACTTGAATAAATCAACCTGGTAGTAACAAATTTATTTTTTCGGAATCAAAGAAATTAGACTTGCATTTTTTGCCGGAGCTGGTCTTCAGGTAATAAAATGATATATGTCGTTAAATGGGTGGATCTTTCATATTGGGTAACGGGGTTGGTTGCAATCAAACTGGTTGCATCACATTTTTTTACCAAACTTTTAAAAACTTAGATAAATGTAGTGTCACATATAATTACGAAAGCCGTATTATTTCAAATACTTTGAGGAGAATTTGTTCATTTTTAGTACATTTTGGCGGCTTCTAATCCATTTTCATTTAAGCTAAAATTGTATTTTATAACTATAAAATTATTTTTTGCTTATAAATGTATATAATTGATAGACAATGAGGAAATCAAAAAGTAATTTGTTTATAACTTTATATATTATGATGGTTTTAAATAACTTTATATATTATGATGGTTTTAAGTTTTTATAGGGTGGTTTGAACAAGTTCAATGGAAAATATACGTTGATGGAGATAACAAAAAGAATAGATCAGGGTATCTTAGTCATCAGGTAATCTACTTACCAATTGTTTTATTTCTGCTAGAATTGTGTTATGCTGTAATTTAGTTATGTGATTCCAGCAATATGTTTCGTGACACCAAGTTGGTTAAGCAATTGGTTTATGTTTGCGGTTTGTTTGCTGTTGCATTTCGTGTGCTAATGCATTTTGTGTGCTACTTTAATTCTTGTCATCAAGTTTTATTTTTGATGTTTTTGTGGTCCTTTGGCTATTTACGTTTGGAATATTCAAAAAACTACTACCGGCTTGTGAAATTTAAGCTATTGCAGTACTATTCCTTTGGGAATAACTTTTATGCATTTATTATTTATTAAAAAAATTAAAAATAAATGAATAAATGGACAGAAGTTTGCTATGGCGGTAATGTTTATTGCTAATTGTTGCTAATGCAGCTATGCATTTCTTATCAAGTGTACATAAGTTGTTCTTTCTTAAGACATCATGTTATGAGTTTCCTTTCCATTTAGTGAGAATGCAATATGATCATTGGAAGCCTTTTTGTTTGTATTGATATTAGGCTGATGAATGGTCAAAGTTATGGTATGGTATGGATTGTCTACATGTTTTGAATATATATATATATATATATATATATATATATATATATATATATATATATATATATATATATATATAATATCTTGGATCTTTGTCATACTTTATAAAGAATATATGAGGAGCACCTTGATACAAGGGTAAGAAATTGTTATCTTATTAGTGCGTAGGGATTGCACCAGGCTTTACCTCTCAAGGGATCTTGAGAAGCTTACAACCCCCACCAGGCAGTGTACCTGATCGATGTAATATAGTATAATGACAAGTACCAGGGGATTGATCGTTCAGCTAGGAATAGTGTCGCTAGGATTAGAAAACCTAAAGACTAGGTCTAGAGATGAGGGATGATCCTTTTTGTATTTTTTTAATTTTAAGAAAGCAAGTAAAAATCTCGGGTTTGAAGGATTTGGGCGGAATTAGTTGCTAGTCAACTAACCCAATACTAAGATGCAATCAAAATAAAATACTAGAAATGAAAATAAACTAAATTATACTAAGGTTGTGAGCAATGCATGGGAGAAATGTGTTTACTTAGATTTCACTACTCCCTAGATATCTTTTACACGTTAATTACTTGTTATAGTTGCGTGGATGACGGATTGTATTCCTTAATACCATTCATGGGGTGGCGTACTTACTTCCCCAATCCTATGAGTGTCTACTTCACTCCTATGTCTAGCCAGCTAAGAAGCTCCTAACATGGGATCATTAGAATTTACTCATGCATTAAATACAACCAATAAAACCTAGTACACATCGGTTCATGTTTCCTAAGACGTTCAAGCATGTTACACAATGGAGATCTGCCAGTTTTCTTAAGCCTAACATTGAACTCATTCATCCAATACAACCATAAACAAGTAATCAACACATAATTAACATCTAGGTTTCATTAGATCTAAGCAAACACAAGATAAATCTAGCCTAGCATGTTGAAATCAAGACAAGCACAAGATATAGACAACCAACACATAGACATATTGATTGAATTAAGAGAAGACTTATCTCAATAGCACATGAAAGGATTCAAGGGGTGAAAACCCTTGAATATACTATAAAATACGAGCTAGGGTTCACAAAGTTCGGCCCTAGGGTTTCTCCACACAAGTTCCTCTTTAATGAATGAAAAATAGAAAACTGTATATAGAGTTTAGAAGGTAACGGCGTCAAGAACAAATCTCTGACGCCGTCATCTCGCCGCCAAATAGTTCCTCGGACTGCCTAGATCTGGGTCTGACGCCGTCATGTGGTCTCCTTATGCAGGCCGTCACAAAATTAACTCTTGACGCCCTTGTTGTGACGCCGTCAGGTTTGTACTGGATCGTCACCACTTTTACTCTTGACGCCGTCATGATTTTTCTCTTGACACCGTCAGGTACTGTTCTCAGCATGGAAAATTAAGTCTTTGGCGTTTTCTTCACTTTTATGCTCCAAAAACGTCCGAATTGCTTCCTTTTCCAGATTTCACTCCCAAAGTACCTAAAATCACAAAAGGAACGATTTAGGGCAATATTTGATCAAATAAATTCAATTTCGGGCTTAAATGACCCCCTAAAAGTGGTTCATTTTTTGCCTCATCATATACCCTTACACTTGAGATTTGCTTGTCCTCAAGCAAATGCGCTTTAATTCTAATCAAAATACAAGTTAGGGGTCATTTAACACTAATATAAAAGTAATTACAACAAATAATCGTTCCACTAAAGACTAAAGACAAGCACAGAGGTCATATACTAGCACCTCACAAATAGTGTTTAGATACTCACATCTCTCGGGTGTAATAAAGTATAAATTACAATATGGAAATGGAAAACATCTCTTACTACCTGTCATAGCAAAATAGATTATCATAGGCTTGGGAAAGGATCAAACTTCCACCACATGGCGTAAGCACCTAGGATAAACTATCAAAGAGGTCTTTTAAAGGGTTGTAACGTTAGGTGTAGGGATATGAAATACACGGTTTTGTTGGATATAGGCAGTCTTTACTGGTGGCGAGTTAACAATCTTGGTTAATTACATGTACAATATGGCGTTGCTAAGCCAAGACTAGACTCGACTTAAGCTAATAAATGAAAAATAACAAAAACATAAAATGAACATAGAATGAAAAGGGACGGTAGTCCGTATGTTTTTTTTTTCTTTTTCTTTTTCTATTTTTTTCTTTCCTTTTTTTTTTTTTTTTTTTTTTTTTTACATACACTCTTACCCTACCATCCAAAATAATACATCATAGGGAATGAACATTCCCTTTACACTTGAATTTTTACATACTTTACAATAAACTAATCTAATGACTCGAATTAAGAAAATCAAAACACTTGGAGTAGTTTTAAGATTAACGCGGATACGGGGATAATATATGATGTTCTTCCCCATTACTCCATAAAATAAGTACTTTACCCATGAGTCTCAATCGTCCCAAAACAATATGTACAAGGATATGACTCGACTTAGCAACCATGTAATCAATTAGATAATTAACTTAGGGTTTAACAAATAACAATAATGCACTAAAGATGAGTGCATACACGGAAGGCTAAGGCGATTTGGGTGTACATTTCAGTGCGGTGTAACAAAATCTTCCTTTAAGTAAGATGGTTAAAGTTAGAAACGAAAAGATAGGCTCGGAGGGGTGTACTAGGGGTTTCGTGTACTAAAAATGAGTACAACGCTAAGGTGTGGGAAAAATTAATTGACTTAACAAGCCAAGTAATATGACTTAAATGGTCAAGTAATTATGATACGGGTTTAACACAAGGGTGATCCTAATGCCTCTTATCATGTAGTAAATCCTACTACACGAATGTAGTCTCACTAGCGGTCTCGGGATGCATCACTAACGCAAGTTCTAGAATCTAAATGCTACCGGTACACTCATAAGCACTAATAGTAAATGATTTTCCTATCAAATCTAAAGGCGAACCTCACATATTTGGGTGGAAAATTTTTCTGAATAGTACGGTTTTGTGCTAGTCATACAATCTCCTATCCATGAGACGCTTGCTATGGCTAAAGTTTCACTCCTAAATGTTGTAAAAAATTTTAAATTTGGTGTTAAAATTACACTAACAAGTATTTCTCATAGTTTTATTACACATCTACTATCAAACAAACAAACTCAAGCGAAAGTGTATCTGTAAGGTATCATCATTTTACCCTCCCCTTACACTTAGGATGAACATTGTCCCCAATGTTCAAGTAAAGAATGTAAAAGTGAAATAAGTAAAAAGAATGAAATCAAATACTCCCCTGATTCGCTCGGTATGGATAATAAGGTGGCCAGGTTAAATCTCCCTCCAAGAAAATGAACAATCAAAGCTTCCCTTCCAGAATAATAATCATCTTCTTGTCATACATAACTTGTAAATCCTAAGAAAACAGATAAGGCAACCTCGCATAAAATCGGCGGCAATCTACATATGTTACTAAATCCTAAAAAAAAACTAAATAAGATATAATGCTTGTGGAATGATATTTGCAGATTTCCTGGAGATTATAAAACTAATAATTCAACAAAAACTTTAAGACTCCGTTAGAAAAACAAAACCGGTAAAATTTCCAGACTTTTACACGTGACGCCGTCAAGAGCAAACTCATGACGCTGTCAGAAGTGACCTGCAGAAATTCTTATGTTAATTTCTGGAAAATTTCTGGAAAAACTTGGTTCTACTTCCTGGAAAATCCTGCAAAACTTCATTATGACTCGATACAAGCATTTGACTCTAACGAATACGAATATACATGTTCACTTAATATTGTGGAGAATCATGATCGGTTTGTTTCTTAAAAACATATTTGGGGTTACACTTATCTTTTGCAAAAATACCTTTGGGTGAAGTTAAGACTAAGCCAAACAACAAAATAAAGTATTTCCACTATTTAGTTTTGAAACATGATCTACCAACAATAAAAATAAAGCATGCATACGGAAGCAAATAACAAATAAACAAAATAAAAATCACACAAAACATGGGTTGCGTGCCAAGAAGCGCTTTTCTTTATTTACGAGTCTTGTAGCTAGACTCAAGGTCATGGGTTACTACGTGACCTCATTGTTGGTTTCACTCTCTAGGTCGTCTTCTAAGCCAGTTTTGTATTCCGGACCTAATTGCAAGCATTCTTTGTAGAAACCAAGCATCCTATTCTTCACATACTCTACTCCTCTACGTCTATCCTCATCATTCCTATTGTAAGCTACTTGTTTGTGTTCCTTTTATATATTAGAAAGGAGGCGGTATTGCTCAATCTTGTAGGGCATTTGGTAGGCAATCTCATCATTCTCTTCCTTGAATCTAACTATCCCTAAAGTCGGATCATAACTCATCCTAGTGGCCTCAACAAATGGTTTTCCGAATATTACTTGGCTTAGGCAATCATCTATCACCAGACGAGTGTCTTCTACTATCATAAAATCGATCTCATAGGTGAAATTACCTATAATCACATGCAATCCCTTCACTCTTCCTACAAATTACTTATCAAATTCTTATTGGGCATTATCCTATAATCAAGTTGTTTCTTCATCACCTAATTGTAATAGGTTCTAGTCATGATGTTTACAGGAGATCTAGGATCGATGTAAGCTTTCCATATATGCATATGCCCGATGTTGCATGGTATGTTGATGTTAGAGGGGTCTCCCATTTTGATAAGGGGTGTGCCAAGGATATATGGTGTCTCGGGACTATCGAATAAATCCTTATGGTATTCCCATTCTTCCTTGGTGGGCAACTTATCAAAGTGCTTTTCTATAGTCTCTACTTCCTCTAACTCCTCTTCCTTATTAACCTCAACTTCCCTAATACCATCCCTAGTCTCGGTTTCTATTTCAACTTCATCTTTGTCACTTTCTTCCATATTCTTATGTATTGGCTTAATGGTGACAACATTGACAAAGTGAACATGTTTGGATGATGAGGGGTCCTTAATTTGGATTCCGTTATTAGTGTCCCTAGTGTCCTTCCTAGGTGTGGTTAACGCTTGGTTGTTGAGGGCTTTCAATAAGTTGTCTATCTTGTTGGTCATCTCCGTTTTTTGTTGGTTGAATTCGGTTTCAAACCTAGCTATGCGAGCTTCTTGAGATGCCATGAACTTAGACATCAATCCTTCAAGATTGTTGGTACTACCATAGTTGTTAGAAGGATTGTTGTTGAAAGTACGATTGGAGGGTGGACCGTTTGGTTGGTAACGATTAGGCGGATTGGAAGAATTGGCTTGATTTTGTTTCCACCTAAGGTTTGGGTGATTTTTCCAAGAGGGGTTGTATGAATCACCATAAGGGTTTGGCTCGGGTTTGAAAGTGTACCACTTATCTCCCGCTTCGTCGGTACGCGAGGATGCGCAGTCCGCAAAAGCTGTTCCGGGGAGTTCCACACAATCACGAGTGTCATGGGGACCACTACATAATTCGCATGAAGAAGTGATTTTTTTCACTTGGCTTGAAGGCTTAGGAGCTTCGTAAGATTTCATGAGAAACTTGACTTGGTCCTCAAGTTCCATGATCCTACGGTCGGGAGTGCTAGAGTTGTTCGAAGGCAAAGATATTGCCTTGACCGTTTTGTTCAAATCACGGGGATCATTCCAACTTTCGTTGTCATAGAGAGCAAGATCTTCTATGAGTTCCCATGATTGTTCCGCACTTAGATCACGTAGCTTACCACCGGTCGATTGGTCAATGGCTCGCCTTGTGGAGAGATCGATATGGTCATAAAAGATTTGGACTTGGAGCCAAAGATCTATGCCATGATGAGGGACTTTTTGGAGTAAGTCCTTGAAACGAGTCCATGCTTCATAAGTTTCACCTTGACGTTGTTGGAACATCAAGATGTCATTTCTAAGCTTGGTAGTTCTCCCCGGTGGGAAAAATTGAGCAAGGAAACGAGTGGTGAGATCATCCCATGTGGTGATGGATCCCGCGGGTAAACATTCAAGCCATTGACTAGCTTGATCACGTAGAGAGAATTGGAATAGGCGTAATCGGGTTGTCTCTCTAGTTGCAACATCTAAGTCTATGGAATCTACGATTTTAAGGAAGTCCTTAAGATGTTGATTTGGATCTTCGGAACGAAGTCCATGGAATGCACATCCGCTTTGCACCAACCGGATGGTGTCGGATCGCAAGGGGGTCACGTTGGCTCCGGTGAGCTCAATGGTGTTTCGGTAGCCTTGGTGGCTAGGTCGGGAATCTTCTCCTAAGGTTTTGGGCCTAAGAGGTTCTAGTGGTGGATTTTGTTGTGGTGGGATGACGGGTTCAAAGATGTTCCCATCGTCCATGATGTCGGGTGGTGAAAAGTTACGAACAAAAACACGAAGAATTAAGATAGACTAAAGAGAACCTAAAAATAAAAATAAAATCTTACTAAAAAGGAATCTAGCAAGTAGACCTAATAAAAAGAGATTCTAACCTAGACAATAACTATTCCCCGGGCTGCGGCGCCAAAAACTTGGTGCGTGGGGATTGCACCAGGCTTTACCTCTCAAGGGATCTTGAGAAGCTTACAACCCCCACCAGACAGTGTACCTGATCGATGTAGTATAGTATAATGACAAGTACCGGGGTATTGATCGTTCAGCTAGGAATAGAGTCGCTAGGATTAGAAAACCTAAAGACTAGGTCTAGAGATGAGGGATGATTCTTTTTGTATTTTTTTATATTTAAGAAAGCAAGTAAAAATCTCGGGTTTGAAGGATTTGGGCGGAATTAGTTGCTAGTCAACTAACCCAATACTAAGATGCAATCAAAATAAAATACTAGAAATGAAAATAAACTACATTATACTAAGGTTGTGAGCAATATATGGGAGAAATGTGTTTACTTAGATTTCACTACTCCCTAGATATCTTTTACACGTTAATCACTTGTTATAGTTGCGTGGATGACGAATTGTATTCCTTAATACCATTCATGGGGTGGCGTACTTACTTCCCCAATCCTATGAGTGCCTACTTCACTCCTATGTCAAGCCGGCTAAGAAGCTCCTAACATGGGATCATTAGAATTAACTCATGCATTAAATACAACCAATAAAACCTAGTACACATCGGTTCATGTTTCCTAAGACGTTCAAGCATGTTACACAATGGAGATCTGCCAGTTTTCTTAAGCCTAACATTGAAATCATTCATCCAGTACAACCATAAACAAGTAATCAACACATAATTAACATCTAGGTTTCATTAGATCTAAGCAAACACAAAATAAATCTAGCCTAGCATGTTGAAATCAAGACAAGCACAAGATATAGACAACCAACACATAGACATATTGATTGAATTAAGAGAAGACTTATCTTAATAGCACATGAAAGGATTCAAGGGGTGAAAACCCTTGAATATACAATCAAATACGAGCTAGGGTTCACAAAGTTCGGCCCTAGGGTTTCTCCACACAAGTTCCTCTTTAATGAATGAAAAATAGAAAACTATATATAGAGTTTAGAAGGTAACGGCGTCAAGAACAAATCTCTGACGCCGTCATCTCGCTGCCAAATAGTTCCTCGGACTTCCTAGATCTGGGTCTGACGCCGTCATGTGGTCTCCTTATGCAGGCCTGTGGAAAACTAGAAGGGGGGTTGGATAGTTTTCCCCTCTTTTTCATTTTATAAAAACTTTGTTTCAAAATGTTGATTCGAATTTATTCAATTGTTTGTTTGGAAAACCTTTAACTAGAGTTTAGTATGAAAACATCATATAATCAATATGATCAATTATATACGTAAGCTTTTGGAAATACTTAGTTTTATGAATGGAGCTTTGGTCGGTCTTTGTGTAAATACGTTTTCCTTTTAAAATCTTAAAACTTTTCGTATCAAATTATCTATCAAGTTAAACTTAATATGAGAAGTGTGAATAATAATCTATTTGACCATATCATATAATTATACACACAATCACAATATTAACTTCTATGTACAACACAATCAATCATCACAACTATATAAGCAACAACTAAGACATATAGGCAAGCATAGATGTAAAGCGATAAATGCAAGAATAAATGAAAAGAGATAAGAGAAAGGAAATGCAAACCGGACACGATGATTTATAGTGGTTCGGCTACAAGGACACCTTCCTTGCCCTACTCCACTCCCCGAGTCACCTACTCGAGAGTTTTCTTCACAACTAAACAAGCTCCCTTTTGGCGGAGAAAACCATACACAACTTTTGCTTACACCATTTAACGACACTAAGCTAAATGTCGAGTTCTAATAGTAGCTAGAACCAATCTCACAACACTACTTCGATCACTACACAACTTCTACACGACTTCACGACTTCTTCATGGCTTCTCGACTTCACTACTTCTTCATGGCTTCACGACTTCTTAACTACTTCACAACTTCTTCTATACTCCACTACATATTCACACATCTACTTCTTCACAACTTCATGACTTCTCCACACTACTACTTCTTCACACTACTTCTTACTCACTCATAAACTCACTACTAAGTAAGATCATCTTGATCTACTTATTACTTATACATAACTCACAACATTACATAAACACTAACTAGATCCTAATACATCTTTGGCTTTATGATAGGGAGGATTCTTCTCTTGCACTTTGAGTGGTAAAGGATTGGATCACTTGAAACAAAGACTTATAATCTTATGATCAAAGGATTTAGAAGGATGTTTTCAAGGGATTGGGACTGAAAATTTTCGTGCAAAAGGTGAGAAAAATCTGTGGAATGAACCAGTATTTATAGGGGAAAAAATACTGTTTGGGAGCGTGGGCGGTCCCCTTAATTGTGTGGCCGGTCCCCTTAATTTCCTAGCCGGTCCCCTTAATTAATTAAGGGGACCGCCTAATAAAAAAATATTTTTTCTTTAGAATTTTTGTCTTTTTGTGAGGAAGGTTTTTCTTGAAGAATATGGCCATTTTTTGGGTAGAAATTTGAATTCAAAATATTTATTTCGAATAAAACATTTCTTATAAATACAAATTTTTTTTGTATAAGTTTAAAAATGTTTGTCCGACTTTAATAAAATGTAAGGTTTGTAAAAATAAAAATTCCTTTGATCATAAAATGTATTAGACATTTGTTTATACATACCTTAAGTGATTGTTGAGGCAAACTCGAGACGTTGAGATGTCGAGGATTGTTGACGTTGAGATGTCGAGGATTGTTGACGTAAGAATGCATAGATGAATTGTGATCACGAGTAACTTAAGCACTTTACGTTATATGTTGTAACTTACATCTTTGTCATCATCAAAACATGAAGAGAATGTTTAGATTAAATATCGTAATATTCATGCCAACAATCTCCCCCTTTTTGATGATGACAAACTATGTAAACTATAACTCATAGTAAAATGTATAAGTTACTTGTTTACACTTCTTCTCCCCCTTTTGTCGAAGCAAAAAGGTGGACTCTAAGACGAGACTTCAACTACGCTTGAACTCTTGAGAAAGAATGTAAAAGGCGAGCTTGCATCATCGTAAGTGAAGCCTTGATCCTATCAACCTTAATGCTCCCCCTTGGTGTATACTCCCCCCTGGTGTATGCTCAAAACTTGTTTTGGCTACCAAAGAATCGAGCGATGAAGTAATCCTTCAAAACAAAGTTAGTAGACAAGTGCAAATATATATAATGATGATGATAGGTATATGCATGATACTAATAGGGGAACAATATATGGACGTAATAAGTATATGCACTAAAAAATATAACACATGTAATTATTGTTTTAAAAAACAACAACCTAACTCCCAAAAAAAAATTACCATGACCAAAGCTTAAGACATGATAATGATTAGAACCTAATGCAAAGATTCTACCGACGTATTTTGGCAAAAGATGCCAAAATATATATTCTAAAAGAGTTAAAAAAAATTGAAGATGATAATGATGCGTTCTTTTAAAGACGTAGAAAAATAAAGAAGGATGAGCGTGAATGAAAAGGGAAGGTAATGACAAAAGGTTGACAAATATGGTTTAGATTAATATATCGTTTGACAAGGGTGGATGATTGGGAATCATGGGATTTTTAGGTGTTTTATTGGTTGACGACCGAAGATGGATATGTGAATGAGGTGGTGATGACATGAAGAAATTCACTTGACTTTTAGGGATTAAAGTTTTGGTGGTGATGCTGCACTTAGTAGAATGTAGGGAATGGTTACACGGTGGAATCTTCTAGTGAAGATGGGAAATGAGGGTCAAGTGGAGATGACTAGATGGAAGCGAAAGAGTGATGATACTTTTGATGGATTAATGGAGGTATATTTTTGGGTGCATGAGTGTTGGAGAGTTTAGAGGTGTAGAGCTAGGAGCGGAAGATGTTGATTGAGGTTTTGGATGTTGTTCAAGTGAGGGTATTGGATGTGATCTAGTGAGACGATATTTAATCCAAGTAAAGTGTTCATTGAATGTAATGGTTTTTAGGAGAAAGATGCAACAAGGTCAATTGTTGACATGTTTTTCAACTTGATTCAAGTTGTGGGGTGATGAAGGAGAGCTAGAGGAAAGTTGTTCCAAGTTGCATTGAACAAGGTGTAAGGTAAGGAGAGCATAAAGCTCATGGGCTTCCTTGAGTTCTTCAATGAACTACAAGTGTTTGGAGGAAGGTGATGATGGTGGAATGTGGTTGTTATTAGGGATGGATGATTGGACATGCAACATAGGAATGGCATGTGAAGTTATAGGGTGTGGTGGTGACACTCTTGGTGGTGGAGACATGTTTGAGCTTGGGTAATCATGAAAGCATGATATGGATGGAAGATAGGCTTCATGAGTGGATGGTGTTTTTGTTGAATGAGCATCAAGTGAAGCATTGGTGATTAGGTTTGGATTGTTGTTTTGGGATTGTGCATGCTCATCATGAGAAGAAGCATTGGTGGAACCAAGCATGGGTTTTTGGCTTTGTTTGTGAGATGGGTTATTTGTATGAGCATAAGATTTGGGTATTGGTTGATTTGGAACAACATCACTTAAGCTTTGACAAGAGTCAAATTTTCTCCTCCAAATGGGTTTTACGGAGATCTTAGCAACTCTTGAGAGTTAAGATCTTGGGTTGTTGGAGGATGACATGTTTGGTTGGATGATCATTAAGGATGATGGAGATGTATTTATAGTGTAGGAAATATGTGGTTTAGGAAGGTAAATTTTGAGGGCATGGAAATGGTGGATGACTCGAGATTGGTTTTTCATTTCACATGGGTGGTTTGAGGATGTACTAAAGAAGGGTTATGAGGTTTGAGTGTAAGGTATAAGAATATATGTGAGTGAGTGTGTTTTCCCTTCCCATTAAATTCGTGCTCATCCGGACATAGAGTTAAGCATGTAAAGGCATACAATCAAATCACATAGGAGCAAATAAACATCTAGAACCAACATATATGCGATATGCCATAAATCGAGGAATGAAAGAATCTAATGAGAAGCAAAGTTCATAAAAGTAAACTAGCGTTAGGTATATATAGGAAGAGCAATTTAATCAAGTTGGAGAATGAGTATGAGACTATTACTAGTGGTGCTCAATTCAGGCTAAACACGACCATTTTTACGGGTTACACACACCTAACTTCTCACATAGAAGCAATTCAACCGTTTGGTTAAATTGAATTTCTAGTCAATAGATTCTCTAGTAGTCATTCTCTTTTTAGAAGAAATTGAGTTCCTAAATTTACCTATCGAAGATTACCAAATATGAAGTTTGCTTGATTCACTAATACTTGGCTTAATGTGACTCAAACATCATGTTTTTATGAAGGTAAATCTACATGATATATTTTACTCGCTATCCCAATAGAGATGTATTGAATGTTTAGATAAGAGTAAACAAAAAGTTTTAGTCTTTTGTTCATGATTTACCGGTTGTTTGGTTTTGATTGCATATTACTTGATTTAATAAATGTGCTAGGCTTAAGAGTGCACCATAGCATCTCTTGTGAAATGAATCTCATTAAGATTATTTATCTTAAATGAGTTTGTGATTCTCAAATGATATCAAAACTAGACATTAATATATTTTTAAACAAATATTATTTTCTATGATTTTTGCCAATGTTATATATCATACTTTAACAAGTATTTAAAAAACAATTTACTTGTTTATGGATTGTGACAAGTTATTTTCAATTCTAATAACTTATATTATTTCAAAAAGAAAAGTGTAGTGCATTATCTTGTAACACAACCATTTATGCTACAAAGAAAATGAAATACATAGAATATATATTGTGTATTATTCTTAAATATGTATTTTATCTTGAAGTGATGATTTTAAGTAGTGTGAGCAAAGTTTACATATGTTGTTAGTTTGCTCATGTTTGGTTTTTCGGATATGACACATTTATCCATTGCATTGCAATGTAAATTGCTTGAATATTTCGGACGAAACATCCAAGTCGTCAATCCTACTTCATTGTATATTTTATGAATGTGTTTAAAATGTTATTCTAATATTTGGAACACAATTATTGGACAAGTAGATTCAATATGACATTATCAACACAAGTGTGAGTTATGATCCAATGCATACTCTTTTCATCTACAAAGGATGTAACTATTTTCATATCAATCTAGTGTGATTGAGTATGTAGATTCAAGACTATATCTTTGGTTGTAATTTGATATAATCTTGAAGCTAAACAAATAGCAATCCAATTTCTTGTCCACACTCAAAAATGTGTCAATTAGATTTGATAAATATATCAACCATAATTTGAATAACGAATTGATATAATATCAAGATCTTTTTTGACCCTCACGGACACTCATTTGAAATAAATAAACATTTTGATAGTGTGTTCCATTAATCCTAAGGTGATTTATTTGTGAATAATTGAAAGTTGACTTATTATTTCATGATTGTTATATGTTTTGTTTATGTGAAAGACTCTTCATTTTTACTTATTATGAACACACCTAGATTTTGAAAATACTTTTTCTTTTATATAACTACTAATGTTTTACAATGATTCAATTTCTCTTATTAAACTACTTAAGGTAAAACAAGGTAATTTGTTGAAAATATTTAAGCGTTTGTTGAAAATATATTAGATTGTTTTAAATATTTAGGTAACTAGATTTAACTTCATTTACAAGATGTTTAAGTAACATTAAGCCATCTATACCTATATGCAATGCAAGACTAATTATGCAAACTTAACGCAAGAAATTTAGCATAAGATCTAGTTAAGTAAAAACGGACAACTAGCTACAAACTAATACAGTACATGACACATATGCTAAGATATTCAAATAGCTAAATTACAAATAGCAACGATTATCTAGTATACTTTATTAACAAAATAAAATCACAAATGAGTTCACATAGCACATAAAACACTTGTCGTCGTTTTGTGTATTATATATACCAATGTTTACTTAGCTCGATTTCATTTGAAAATAAAAAAGTTTCTTACCCATTTTAAAATTTAATTAAGATCAATATTTTGAAATCATAAATACTTAATTTTTCAAAGATATACCGACTAGGAATGCCCGACTCGAAGGAAAAGGTAAAATACAAGTTTTACGTTAAAACAAGACTCAAATTTTTGACCTCCGTGTAGTATTTTAACTTTCTGACATATTTAAGTTTGTAATAATTACTTGTAAGTGTTTTTAAATGAAATTAAACTCAATTACCTTTAAAATGCCGGGAGGCACGACTTCTACGGAGTTACGGTTATTTTTATATGATTTTTCAAAGTTTCTGAAAAAACTGCGAACAGACAGACGGACCCCTTAAATAATTAAGGGGACTGCCCAGTATTTAAGGGGGCCGCCCAGACAATTAAGGGGGCCGCCCATCTGGTACTCAAAATTTCATTTTTTGTAAAAAATTGTTTTCTGACTTTTCGGAAAGGTGTGTAACTTTCTGATTTTAATACCGAACATATAACACTTATTTTAAGCATAATATTATTTCAAGCTAGTATAATTAGTGTATATATTATCAAAACTAATACAAGTTAATCAACAAAACACTTTTCATATTTAATCCTCCTTAATGGGTAATTTGATACATGGATCGTACTCAATGTTTTAAAACCATTTGTTTTGAAAATTTGAGCGACGTGGCTCTGATACCAATTGTGGAAAACTAGAAGGGGGGTTGAATAGTTTTCCTCTCTTTTCATTTTATAAAAACTTTGTTTCAAAATGTTGATTCGAATTTATTCAATTGTTTGTTTGGAAAACCTTTAATTAGAGTTTAGTATGAAAACATCATATAATCAATATGATCAATTATATACGTAAGCTTTTGGAAAAACTTAGTTTTATGAATGGAGCTTTGGTCGGTCTTTGTGTGAATACGTTTTCCTTTTAAAATCTTAAAACTTTTTGTATCAAATTATCTATCAAGTTAAACTTAATATGAGAAGTGTGAATAATAATCTATTTGACCATATCATATAATTATACACACAATCACAATATTAACTTCTATGTACAACACAATCAATCATCACAACTATATAAGCAACAACTAAGACATATAGGCAAGCATAGATGTAAAGCGATAAATGCAAGAATAAATGAAAAGACATAATAGAAAGGAAATGCAAACCGGACACGATGATTTATAGTGGTTCGGCTACAAGGACACCTTCCTTGCCCTACTCCACTCCCCGAGTCACCTACTCGAGAGTTTTCTTCACAACTAAACAAGCTCCCTTTTGGCGGAGAAAATCGTACACAGCTTTCGCTTACACCATTTAACGACACTAAGCTAAATGTCGAGTTCTAATAGTAGCTAGAACCAATCTCACAACACTACTTCGATCACTACACAACTTCTACACGACTTCACGACTTCTTCATGGCTTCACAACTTCACGACTTCTTCATGGCTTCACGACTTCACGACTTCTTCACTACTTCACAACTTCTTCTATACCCCACTACATATTCACACATCTACTTCTTCACAACTTCATGACTTCTCCACACTACTACTTCTTCACACTACTTCTTACTGACTCATAAACTTACTACTAAGTAAGATCATCTTGATCTACTTATTAATTATACATAACTCACAACATTACATAAACACTAACTAGATCCTAATACATCTTTGGCTTTATGATAGGGAGGATTCTTCTCTTGCACTTTGAGTGGTAAAGGATTGGATCACTTGAAACAAAGACTTATAATCTTATGATCAAAGGATTTAGAAGAATATTTTGAAGGGATTGGGACTAAAAATTTTCGTGAAAAAGGTGAGAAAAATCTGTGGAATGAACCAGTATTTATAGGGGAAAAAATACTGTTTGGGAGCGTGGGCGGTCCCCTTAATTGTGTGGCCGGTCCCCTTAATTTACCAGCCGGTCCCCTTAATTAATTAAAGGGGCCGCCTAATAAAAAAATATTTTTTCTTCAAAATTTTTGTCTTTTTGTGGGGAAGGTTTTACTTGAAGAATATGGCCGTTTTTTGGGTAGAAATTTGAATTCAAAATATTTATTTTGAATAAAACATTTCTTATAAATACAAAATTGTTTTATATAAGTTTAAAAATGTTTGTCCCACTTTAATAAAATGTAAGGTTTGTAAAAATAAAAATTCCTTTGATCATAAAATGTATTAGACATTTGTTTGTACATACCTTAAGTGATTATTGAGGCAAACTCGAGACGTTGAGATGTCGAGGCTTGTTGACGTAAGAATGCATAGATGAATTGTGATCACAAGTAACTTAAGCACTTTACGTTATATGTTGTAACTTACATCTTTGTCATCATCAAAACATGAAGAGAATGTTTAGATTAAATATCGTAATATTCATGCCAACATGGCCGTCACAAAATTAACTCTTGACGCCCTTGTTGTGACGCCGTCAGGTTTGTACTGGATCGTCACCACTTTTACTCTTGATTCCGTCATGATTTTCCTCTTGACGCCGTCAGGTACTGTTCTCAGCATGGAAAATTAAGTCTTTGGCGTTTTGTTCACTTTTATGCTCCAAAAAACGTCCGAATTGCTTCCTTTTCCAGATTTCACTCCCAAAGTACCTAAAATCACAAAAGGAACGATTTAGGGAAATATTTGATCAAATAAATTCAATTCCGGGCTTAAATGACCCCCTAAAAGTGGTTCATTTTTTGCCTCATCACTTATTTAAATTGATTTGGATAATGATAGAATTTATATTAGAGTTAGGAAACCTCATTTTGTAACATGGTTTGCTAATATTTATAATGTATTGGTCTGAACTACATCGTTTGCAAAATTATTTGGTTTGTGCTAATGTAGGATATATTATTTCTTAAACAATGCATATGTATTTATGGCAATACAACATTCGAAGAGAGACTATTGTGTTGAGGACAAGGCGTTATCTCCATGTTGTACATTTACATCAACATTCGGCCCTACTTATATCAACTTTAGAGGTGACATTCTTTCATAGTTTTAGAATCAAGGTTGTAAGGGTATGTCAGCTGGGTAATAGGTCATGAGCGTTGGTTGAAACACTGCAAAGGCTTATTGATAGCAGTGTATCTGCTGAAGACATAGTTCAGCTTTATTAGTTTCTGCGGATATAGTATTTCTGCTGAAGTAGTGTATCTGCTGAAGACATAGTTCAGCTTTATTAGTTTCTGCGGATATAGTATTTCCGTGTTTTATGTAATGTAGTTTGGATATGCATGAGTTTATTTAGGAAGTGATAATGCATATCTTTTAGAAGTTTTAGAAGATACGTTTCTTGAGAAACGGTTTAGGGTTCCTTGAGTATAAAAGGAACACACGGTTTATGTATTGAATAATTTTTAGAAAATTCTTATTATAATTAAAAGATCCATAGAGGATCAAGAGTTCTTAGTATCAAACTTGTGTTTTGTTTCCGCTTTATAAATACAAGTTGCAGGGATTGTCTATTAGTGTGTTATTGATTACAGTGACATTACTAACGATTCTAGAGTGCTCAAGAAGATCTATCAAGGTCTATAGCTCAACAAGTGGTATCAGAGCCTCGAGAGAGTCTCTGCCATCCTAAGAATCACAAATCTTACACATTTACAATCCAAACAAATCAACAAACATGCCTGGATCAGATGATGAAGTAGATACAACCCAGACCATTAACACCACTTCTCTTCAACAACTCAATCTCTCAAACAGTAATGCTAAGTTTCCATACTTGAAGAATGCAGAAGATTACCATCTGTGGTCCATGAAGATGCAGAACTGGATCACAAACATTGATTGGAATCTATGGGAGGTTGTTAAGAAAGGGAATAGTCTGAAGAAGCATGTTACAGATGCTGATGGAGTTGTTACTATTGTAGGACCCAAAACTGCTGAAGAGATTCTGGCTGTGCAGAGGGAGAGTAAAGTCAGAACTATTTTGCTCCAAGCTATACCAGATGACCATATGGGTGACTTCCATTTTATGGAGGATGCCAAGGATATTTGGATGGCTATAAAAGCAAGATTTGGTGGGAATGAGGAATCAAGAAGGTTGCAGAAGTCTTTGCTGAAGCAAAAGTTCCAAGAATTTCAGATATCTGAAGAAGAGGGAATTCATAAGGGTTATGATAGATTTCATCGAATATTGAGTCAACTTAATCAGTTGAAGGCTAGACCCGACAATGAAGACTGCAATTCTAAGTTTTTGAGATCTCTGCCACCATCTTGGTTACAAGTTTGTATTGCTCTCAAGACCAAAGGTGGGTTGGACATGATGTCTTTTGATGACCTCTACAATAGGCTTAAATCACTTGAGCCTGATGTTAGAAGTCCCATTCGTCCAGCCACACATTCTGCATTTGTTGGTGCCTCTTCTAAACCTGTGCATCAAGCCTTAAGTTCATATTCATCAGGAGCATCTTCTCAAACTTATAATCAAACTGCTCCTAAATCAAAATCAAGTAATGTGTTGGAGGATCTTATTCATTCATTTGTGGCTGAATATGAACCTCAGCAGTTTATTGCTTATGAGGACTTTGAACAGGTAGATCCATTGGAAATGGAGGAGATGCACTTGAAATGGGAGCTTGCAATGATCTCAATGAACATCAGAAGATTTGAAGCCAAGTCTGGAAGAAAGTTTGGTTTTAATGGAAAAGAAGCTGCAAGGTTTGATAGAAGGAAGGTTAAATGCTACACTTGTGGACAAGTGGGACATTTTTCAAGGGAATGCAAAGATAGAAAGGCTGGAGATGAAGTTAGATATGGTTCTTATCCATTGGAAGCAGGGAATAACAAGACTGTACCTTCAAAGGCTATGGTGACTCTGGATCACCAAATTGATTGGGCTGATCATGAACCTGCTGGAGAGGAAGCTGCTACTTCTTCACAATTGAATCTGCTGGCATTCACACCTTCAGAAGACAAGAAGGAGCAAGTCTCCTTGATGGGAATATCTCAGGTAAACAACTGTGTATTTGGATGTAGTGTAAGGTACAATGAGCTTAAACAAGAGTTTGATGAATTGAAACCAAAGTACAATGAGTGTTATATAGAGGTAGAGTCTTATAAAATGGCTTTAAAAACATTAGAGAAACAAAAAGTCTGGTTTCAAAAGAATCATGTTAAATATGATGAAAAAATAAGAGTTCTAGAAAGTGATTTAGAGGTTGCTAAGATAGAATTAAAACGTACTGAAAAGGAGAAGTCTGATTTAGAAAAAGAAAAACAAGAGTTACAAGCTAAATTAGATAAAGAGATAGCTAGTCGTATGAAATGGCAGAAAGGGGCTTCAAATTTAGAGAAATTACTTGATAGTTCTCAATCTGTTAGGTCTAGAAGAGCATTAGGGTACGATAAATATATAGATCCAGAGGAATTAACTTACCCTGATATATCTAGTGTTTTTGACCCTGAACCTCTCCTAGAATTTCAAAAACCTGTAAAATATGTTAAGGAAGGGGGATTGAATGCTGTACCTGGACCTATTAGAGGAGAACACATGCCTATAGACTTGTCCAAACCTGTTGACTTTGATGGATCACATCATTTATATGGCAAAAAGTCAACTGACTTGCAAGACCCTATTATGAAATCTAATGACTTTGTCTCTTGTTGTAACAGTGACAAGTCTTCTGATGAAGGGTCTACCTCATTTGCTAGCTGTGATTCAAGTGAGAAGTCGGACCTGCCCAAGACCACTCCCAAGACCACATCAAAGACATCACCCAAGACTCCCCACAAGCCTTCTAAAGTTGCTGCTGATAACAAGATAGTTTCTACTGAAGACTTGTTTTTCAATTCTTTGCATAATAATACTTTTGGCTTTGTTAAAAACAATTCTGTTTGTCATGGTGATTTGAATACTTTTTCATGTTATGGAAATTCTTTTGGTTTGCATAAATCTTCTAAAAGGAAGAAGTGTTTTGTGTATGGAAGTAAATATTACTTGATTAAGGATTGTACATATCATGAGCAAAGAATGGGTGCATGTGTTAGTCAAAGGAAAACTAGGCAAATGTGGAAGAATGTTAGTGAAATACCATCTTTTGTTCCACATCAGCAGAAACCTAATTCTGCTGAATCTCATCTTTCATGGAGAAGAACCAGTACTAGACCTTATGTTCGACCCACTAGTTCTTTCTTTTATAATAGTTATTGGCCTAATCACTTTGACTCAATGTGTAATGGTGGTGGGAAATGGAATACTGCTGTGAAGCCCTCAGCAGGTTGTTCTTGGACTAAGAAGGGACCTAATATGCATTACAGGCCCAAGAACAATGGTGGATCTAAAACATCTACATGGCCAGTTACTAATGATCCACAAGGCAGGCTCAAGTCAGCAATGACTTGAGTCTCCAATGTGTACTAACTTTGTATATTTTGTTGTTGTTGTAGGAACATCCGTTGAAAAGTACTGAAGTTGGCATCTTTGATAGTGGTTGTTCTAGAAGTATGTCTCGTAACAAGGATAAGATGCATGACTTTGAGCCCATTGAAGGAGGTGGCACTGTAACCTTTGGTGGTGGAGATGGCAAAATAACAGGGAAAGGAACCATAATAACAGGGAAAGACTCCCTTGTTAGACTTTGAAAATGTTTACTATGTGGAGGAACTGGGGAATTTTAATCTTATCTCAGTATCACAAATTTGTGACTCTAAACATAAGGTTTTCTTCTCTGAAGATGAGTGTCTTGTACTTTCCAAGGACTTCAAACTCCCAGAAGACACAACTGTATTGCTGAGAGTTCCTAGAACCTTCAACTTATACACATTCAATCTGAATGATGTTCAGCCTGAAGGTGATCTAACATGTTTGGTTGCCAAAGCTTCCCTGGATGAATCTAATAAATGGCATAGAAGAATGGCACATGTGAATTACAAGACCATCAACAAGTTATCAAGACTTGGTCTTGTTCAGGGCCTTCCTTCTAAACTCTTCACCAATGAACACAACTGTATTACTTGCAACAAGGGAAAGCAACACAGAGCCTCCTACAAAACAGTCCAAGCAGTGAGCTCCATTTCAGAACCTCTTTAGTTGCTGCACATGGATCTTTTTGGTCCAACCCCCATTAGAAGTATTGATCATAAGTACTTCTGCCTGGTTATTACAGATGATTATAGCAGGTTTTGCTGGGTGTTCTTTCTCAAAACTAAGGATGAAACAACTCCAATTCTGAAAGAATTCATAATCTTAATTGAGAACCAGCTGAATAAAAAGGTTAAGGGAATTAGGTGTGACAATGGTACAGAATTCAAAAATGTTGTATTTATAGAATTCTGTAAGTCTAAAGGGATTAGAAGGGACTATAGTACTCCAAGAACTCCACAACAAAATGGGGTTGCTGAAAGGAAAAATAGAACCCTCATTGAGGCAGCAAGATCAATGCTTGCAGACTCCAAACTACCCACCATATTTTGGACTGAAGCAGTAGGTACTGCATGTCATGTCTTGAATAGGGTATCCATCACTAGACTTCATGTCAAGACACCTTATGAACTTCTCACTGGGAAAGTTCCACACATCCGTTACCTTAAGCCTTTTGGATGCAAGGTGACTATTCTGAATACTGCTGATGTACTGGGTAAATTTGATGGGAAAGCTGATGAAGGTTATATAGTTGGGTATTCAGCTCATAGCAAGGCCTATCGGGTTTATAATCTGAATGCTAAAAAGATTGAAGAGACTCTTAATCTGAGATTTCTTGAAGATCAGCCTAATATTCAGGGTCACGGCCATTCTTGGTATTTTGACCTAGACTATTTGACTGATTATTTGGGTTATACTAGGCATGCTTCTAATCCTGATGCAGGTACCAAAGATTCAAGTTCTAACCCTGCAGGTTCCATGGATGATGATTCAGAATGTGAGTCTGAACCAAAAGAGAATACTTTTGTTGTACCATCTTTTCTATCTAACCTTTTTGTAGGTAATCACTCTGCTGCTGAACAAGATGATGAGTCACAATATGCAGAAGATCTTGCAAGATTGCAGAAGCAGGAACATGCTGCTACAAAGGAAGCTCAGAAACTCAATGATAAGGTTGCATAAGAGACTGAGGCTATCCTACATCAGTCAGCCCAAGCAGTCAGTGGAAACAAGGATACTGCTGAAGGCACACCTCTTCCCACTGACAATGTCAAAGATATTGATTCTGCTGATGTTCATTCTGCTGATTCTACTGAAGTCTCTACAGATTTTGATAAGCCCTTTACCAGATTTCCTAGTCCTTCTGACCTTGGAAATTATCAACCAAAGCCTGGTTTTTTTAACTCAGCCTCTTATGACACTGAGTTTGAGCCTACACTCACCAACATTGATGCCAACATTGATGTTCCACCTACAGCTACCAAAAGGATTCACAATGCTCATCCCTTATCCAAGATTATTGGTGATCCTAAAGACCCTGTTCGAACTAGAAGCACTGTCAAAAATACAAAATATGGAGAAGTTGCTTTTATCTCTTATGTCTACAATCAAAAGAGGAACAATCACACAGACTACAAACATTGTCTGTTTGCATGTTTTCTTTCTCAGATTGAACCAACTAGTGTTACTCAAGCACTGGCTGATTCAAGTTGGCTTGAAGTAATGCAAGAGGAGATGCTGCAATTTAAGAATCAGCAGGTTTGGATTTTAGTTCCTCTTCCTGATGGGAAATATGCCATTGGGACAAAATGGATTCTGAAGAATAAAAGAGATGCCAGGGGTATTGTGGTGAAGAACAAAGCAAGACTAGTGGCTCAAGGTTTTAGACAAGAGGAAGGCATTGACTATGATGAGGTCTTTGCACCAGTGGCCAGAGTTGAAGCCATACGGATATTTTTGGCCTATGCATCTTATATGGGCTTTATGGTTTATCAGATGGATGTAAAAGGTGCTTTCTTGTATGGAGAGATTGAAGAGGAGGTTTATGTGACTCAACCCAAAGGATTTGAAGACCCTGATCATCCTGAGTATGTCTACAAAGTTGTCAAAGCTCTCTATGGACTGCATCAAGCTCCCAGAGCTTGGTATGCTAGACTCTCCACATTTCTGCTGGAGA
Source organism: Artemisia argyi (assembly GCA_030686995.1). NCBI lineage: Eukaryota > Viridiplantae > Streptophyta > Magnoliopsida > Asterales > Asteraceae > Artemisia > Artemisia argyi. The sequence goes on from JARVZY010006238.1 coordinate 24,797, forward strand.
ATGGCTACAAAAGAGGTGCCATTGACAAGACCTTATTTCTCAAGAAAGATTCTAGGGATATTATTCTTGTGCAGGTGTATGTGGATGATATTATCTTTGGTTCTACCAAAGAAGCCTAGTGTAGAGAGTTTGAGGATTTGATGAAGGGAGAATTTCAGATGAGTGCCATGGGAGAACTCACTTTCTTTCTGGGTTTGCAAGTTCAGCAGAAACCTGATGGTATATTTATACATCAGGAAAAATATGTAAAAGATATGTTGTCCAAGTTTGCTATGGAAAATGTCAGGACTGCCACAACTCCATATGAGGCTCCCAAACCAAAGAACAATCTTACTCCTGATCTTCCTGTGAATGTTCATTTATACAGGTCTATGATTGGTTCTTTGATGTACTTGACTGCCTCCAGACCTGATATCACATTTGCTGTGAGTGCATGTTCAAGACACCAAGTCACTCCACTTACATCTCATATGAATGCTGTCAAGAAGATTTTTAAGTATCTTAAAGGCCAACCACAATTAGGTCTTTGGTATCCCAAAGAGTCTCCATTTCAGCTAGCAGCTTATAGTGATAGTGACTATGCTGGTGCCAATTTGGATAGAAGATCCACAACTGGAGGTTGTCAATTTCTTGGAAGAAGACTGATTTCTTGGCAATGCAAGAAACAGACCATTGTTGCTACCTCTACTACTGAAGCAGAGTATGTTGCTGCTGCCAATTGTTGTGGTCAGGTTCTCTGGATTCAGAATCAATTACTGGATTATGGGTATAACTTCATGAATACTACCATTTTCATTGACAATCAAAGTACCATTTGCATTGTTAAAAATCCAGTTTTTCATAATAGAACCAAACATATTGAAATAAGACATCATTTTATAAGGGATGCTTATGAGAAACATTTGGTTAAAGTGGTCAAAATTCACACAGATGAAAATGTGGCAGATTTGTTAACCAAGGCATTTGATGGACCAAGGTTTCAATATTTGGTGGTCCATATTGGCATGTTAAACCCTTAACTGCAAAGTTTAAGGGGAGGCATAAGCCTCAGGGGAGGCATATGCCTCAGGGGAGGATGATGACTGTAAACTTTGGATTATTTGTATATGTTGTATAATTTCTGAGTTTTAACAAGTTTTTAACACTAACCCTCTAACAGTTGTGCAAGTTGTTTGGTGTATTTGCTTGTTTGGTGGTTGTTTTGCAGATGTTCTGAGAATGAAAGTCAAAGGAATGTGGTCAATATGCTGAACATGGGTTCTGCTGATCAATTGAATCATGCTGAAGGTCTTACACAATGGATAAAATCAACTAAGATCTTTTCATTCATTCATAGAAACAAGTTACAGCTTACATTCAAGTTGCAATTGAGATACAATGACCATTCCTAAACTTTTGGCTAATCCAGTACTACTAGCTTCTATCACTTATTACAAAATACTTGAGGCTATGACAAGTACAATGAAGAAGCTGAAGATGAAAATGGAAAAAGAAGAGAAGGAAGACTGGGAAGATGCTCATGAATTAAAGTCAAGAGAATACTCAAGAACTTTGCCTCATGGTTACATTCCTCAATCACCTACTTCTGCTTCTCCTTTCCCTTACGTATGATCTCAGAACTCTTGCTCTGTCCAATATGTTCTTGATGTGGAAGACCAGGTCCTGGAGCAGGATGATCCAACACCAAATTTTGTGATGTTGGAGGAGATGGATCCCTAGTACCTGATCTTGGTTGGGGTCTCTCTGGTGTGGAAGGAGGGAGAAAGGATGGATCTTCATGTTCTTCCTCTGAAGAGTCTTCATCAGAGGTATAGATGAAGGGAGAGACAAGCTCTCTCTCAGCAGGATTGGGTGCATTGCTTGGTTTACCTTTCAAGTGAGCATTCCATTGTCTTTCTTGTGCAGCACATCGATTCTCCAATGCTCTTGCAAAGTCTGAACCTTCAAGTCCCCAAGGATATGGTGGTATATCTTCTTCTGATGATGGAGAAGAGGAATTTGAATCTGAGGTTTCTGGGTGTGAAGACATGTATTGAATGGTGAATTGGGATTAATAGAAATTAGGGTTTGAAAGATAATTTGGGAAAGTTGATGAATGAGATGTGTGATTTGAGGTGATTAAATAAGCTAATTTTAGGAGTTACGATATTTAATGCGAGTTGGGTGGCACGGTAAAATCAAGATATT
>JARVZY010006240.1:0-26977 GCA_030686995.1 Artemisia argyi
GCTGAAGTTAATTAAGTGAGTGTTGCTGATCTTATCTCAGAAGAAGAAAGAGTTGAGCAAGAAAGACTTTTGAAAGAATGGGAAGATCATAAGAAAAGCACAGAATTGGCAAAGGAAGAACAAGCTAAATATGACTTGGAGTTTCAATCTGCTACAAACAAGTATGTGTCTACTTTGCCTCTAGAAAGACAAAGAGAATTGGATGCTGCAATTCCAAATTTTGATGAAGCAGATTGGATGCATATTGGGGAACAAGTGATTGCTACTCCTGGTTTAGCTACAGATATTCTTGGAAAGGATGTTAGTAAAGATGATTGGGTTTCTGGTATAGTTGAGATTATGAAACATAGAAAGAGAGAAGCAGATGAAAGAATTGCCAAAGCAAAGAGGGATAAACCAATGACTCAAGCACAACAGATGACTTTTATGAGAAATTATGTGAAAAGTCAAAGCAGTGCACTTTATAATAGTGCTTGGACTAGGAAACAAGTTTGGTCTCTCTCAAATGAACAATTGGTTCATCAGTATAATAGAATCAAGTCTAGAATAGAGAAGGATGGAATGAGTACTCCTAAATTTGTTCCTACTTTACTTACTACTGATGCAGAACCACAGTCTAAGAGATTAAAGATGAATGAAGCTGTTTCTGCTGATGTGCCTGCTACATCTGTATCTCATTCTGCTGATGTTGTTCCTACTATGGATATGGGTGTTCCGGCTGTTGCTTCTGTACCTTTACCTAGTGTATCTACTTCTGCTAATACCACAACTGCTGTTGCTTCATCTATTGTTGACAAAGGCAAAGCAAAAGTTGTAGCAAAAGATCCTCCTTCTAAAAAGAGAACAAGAAGACAACTGGAGGAGGAGAGATTGGGTGAAGAGGCTGCTCAGAGGTGACATGATGATCAAAAAGCTAAAATGGCAAGATTTCATGACATCAAAGTGAGAGAAGTAAAGGTTGCAGCTGCTAGGGCTAAACAGATTAGGATGGAGTTGGATGCACAAGCTGAAGCTGCTGCAATTGCTCAATCTTCTGCTGAGCATACTATTGATGTTCCACTAGATCTTCCATCAGTGGAAACACATGCTACAGAAGATGTATCTGCTGAGGATGTAGCTCCTGAAGAACCTTCTTCACCACATGATGCTATATACATTCCTGGTAGAAGGGCCAAGAGAATGGCTAGAGTGAGGGTCTCACATCCAATACATAGAGTAGTAGATGTCAATGCTGCTGATTCTTCTTTCATCAAAGAAGGATCTCCTTATGATTGGTCAGAGGGTTTTAGAGATTTTTGATTAGATGGGAGCTATCTAAGAATAGACAGATCAACACTATTTATAGGCTTGATAAAACATCTCTGTCATTCACATTTCTACCAGAAATTTTACATCTTGTGGATCATCAAGACTTAGACACTCTGTATGAGTTGGTTACTAAATATTATGCTACTCATACTCCTGAAGTTGCAGGATTATATCTATTGGGGGATCTTCAAGTGCTCATGGATTCTACTTCTCCAACTGGTGTTGGTTATGAAGTGTGGAAGAACAATCAGAGGTGGAAAGTACAAAGTTGGAAATTTTATCCTATGCCTTATGTTCATGTCTTAGAGACTACATCTGGACTCAGGGTAATCATGTTTCTTGGAAAGAATTATCCTATGACTGTGCCTCTCATGGAGAAAATGCTTCAACATAAGTTGGAGATTCCTCCTGATCCAGTGGGGAATGCTAGATTGTTTGCTGAATCTTTGGTTCGGTTGTTCAAAATGAGGATCAGGATTCCCAGAGCTGCTTGATGGTATTGTGTTTTATAAATTCTTATTCTTTCTTATTAGTTAAAAAAAATAATAAAAAATTAAAAAAAAATTAAAAAAAAAAACAACTAACAGGTTTGTATAGTCTTGTATATGTTGTATGCAGGTTTTGGTGTTGGTTATTTCCACACCTTCTCTGGTTATCAACTTACCTGATGTTGACTATTCCATCAAAAAGTTGGCTAGTCCAAAGGGTACAGCTTTGGTAAAGACAAGTCAAATCTGTTGATAGCTGTAATAGTTTGCTAAAAACTATTGGGTACTCAACTCACCCATGCTTAACAGCTGAGAGTTGGATGGTTGTCAATTGACCATGGATTTTTTCCTTTTGGATTCCCAATAATTGACTAGCCCACAAGTATATGGCTTGTGGTAAAGGCAGTGGAAAACCATATTTGGTATTCAATTTACCAAGGTGATTTAATCAACCAAAAATAATTGACTAGTCCTGAGCAAACGGCTACAGGTAAAGACATCTCAAATCCGTTTATAGCTGATGATTTGCTAAAAATCATATAGTTATCAATGTACCATAGTTTTCGAACTTAAACATTTGGCTACTCCAATAGTGATGGCTATTGGTAAAGATACATCAAATCCATTATTTTCAATGATTCACCTCTCACAGGAGTTAACACACCTGGATGTGATGAGAATAGTATGAAACTAATATGCTTTGATGTACACTTGTCATTTGTTGCTGCAAAGAATGGAGTTTTCAAGTTTTGCTGATCATAGAGATACTGCTGATGAAGATTCTTTGCTGATGATGTTCGAATTGAATCCTCTTGGTTTGTCACTTTAAAGATCTATCAAGAATATTGAACTTAACCATGTCAAATTCAAGATTAGGGGAGGATTGTTGGGAATTCTGCTGAATAGAGAATTCTACTGAAGTTTGCTGATGGTTCCTGCTGAAGAGCTGGTTCCTGCTGAAGCAGGGTAACTGCTGAAGACTAGTTTCAGCATATTTTGTTTCTGCGGATATAGTTATTCCGTGTATTATGTAATTTAGTTAGGATATGCATGAGTTTATTTAGGAAGTGATAATGCATATCTTTTGAAGTTTTTAGAAGATACGTTTCTTGTGAAACGGTTAAGGGTTCCTTGGCTATAAAAGGAACACACGATTATGTACTAGATATACGTTTTTTAGAAAACATATTCAGTATTATTAAAAGATCCATAGAGGATCAAGTATTCTTAGTTATCATTGGTTATACTTGTGTTTATTTTTCACTTCAGAATACAAGTTATAGAGATTTTCTTTTAGTGTGTTTGTGATTACATAGACATAACTAACGATACACGAGTGCTCAAAGATCTATAAAGGTCTTAGGTTCAACAAGTGAGTACGTCGTTTATCTTTTGATTGTTTCACACCTAGTTAGTTTCAATTGTCTTTTAGTTAATTGAAGTCGTTAGTTAATTTAGTAGTTTAAGTTAATAAAACTCATAATCTCGTGGATTTAAAGCACAATCGTCTTAGAACTAGTTTAGTTAGAATTACTTAGGTAGTCACGCTCGAGTGAACGACCCGATCTTACCATTACTATACTATCACGAACGGGTACACTACCCGTGAGTGTTGGTGAAGTCTAATCATAGTCCAACAAAGAAAGTTAAATAAATTTAAAGCTAGATTTCATACATCAATAACGTCTCATTAAGAATGAACGGTCTATCAAGAATTTGACGACCTTTAATAAACGCCGATTGTTCTATATTGACAAGATCATTAATCACCATGGACAATTGGTTTGCGGGAGAATTTTCCTGATTATTTATATTGGCAACCAATAAGACTTATAGGACGAAATTCATTAACAAACTTGGCATCTTGCACTTTCGGAATTAAAGTAACAAAAAATGAATGAGTGAGTCTAAATACACCCAAATGATTCATTAATCATTGACTTGAGACACTAAAATGAAAATCATTAATTCATTTAATACACTTAAATGATTCTACTAATCATTGACTTGCTTCACCAAATTAAAATAATTGACTTGTTTTTTTACTTGTATTTTTTTGTTATTATTAGTTAATCATAGTTTATTTTTAAAATTTTCTTTTTCTTTTTTCTTGCTTATTTATTTTGTGGGTCATTTACATCTATATTCTTGCAAAAATATAAAATTACACAAATATTCTTGCAAATTTTATAATTTCTTTAATATCCTTTCAAAACATTAAAATACACATATACATCCAAAAACACATTATCATCATCTTTAAAAAAAAAATTATATGAATAATATTTAACATGTTATTTTACATTTTTACCCTCTTCCTTTAATTAAACAAACACAAGTTCGATCTGTAGGATTATGGTGAGTGAGATTCAAAAAAAAAAAAAAAAAAAGAAAAAAGAAAAAAACAACCCAAATAATCCAGAATGTAAATTAACATGTTATTCAACAATTCGTAAATATACAATGGCAGCCCAAGGAATCATTTAATTGAGCTATATGAAAGCACGTAGAAAAAGAAAGGATCGAAGGTAAATGTGATGTTGATTGAGGTTCATGCGACTCATAATAAAATGCAAATAACCGAGAGCAAATTAAAAAAGATTTTTTTCCTTCTTTTTTTTTTTTTTTTTTTTTTTTTTTAATTTTCCTTTCATCAAAATAGAATTTACATAGGGTATGTTTGGCACAAGTATGAGCTGGAGCGGGTTGCTGGAACTGGTTGCTGTTAGAATATGACAATCAAAGTACACGTATTGCGGAAGCTAGGATCAAGTATAACACATAAATATTAACCAAAATATAATAGGAACGTACCGTGGTGATTCTAGCCCGAACAAGAATCAAGTAAGCAAGTCTTGAACTTAATGTAATTAGATCAATGATAAACCCCTTACCGTTTTGTTTATCGATCTCTTGATAACAACTATAGTGAGTTGTTACCTCGTTCTTGTACACACAAACTAATCCCGAATTAAATAGATTGCAAGATCAAACACAAGTAAATTTTCTTATGAAAATTTCGACCCAAAACCTTATGGTTTCTTTGGATCGATCGGCAGGAAAAGACAAGGAGGAAAGAAAACCTTTAGGGTTTAATGCGTGCACAAAAGATGTGAATGAGATACCCTTAGCCTTGTATATATACTAGAGGAAACTTTGGGAGCAAGTTAGGGCAATGGGTTGTCCCCCCTTTGGGCTTGTGTCGACCGGCCATGCACTAAAGAAGGGTGTTCCGGATCCTTCTTGCCACCAAGTTTCATTATAGTCCTTTTCCTTCTCAATTTGTGATAGTTAGTCCATACATTTAATAACTAACGATCACTAGTCCTTAAACTTGTGTTATTAATAAATATACATAACTATTAATATTTATTAATCTTTAATTCTCATTTGTATTGTGTGCAATCCCGAGGTCTCGGGTTCGATACTAGACATTTACTTATTAATGTTTATACGTAACATTTAACAGTTGCTTGAGCATGTGGCTGGAGCTTTTTTTACATGCTAGTACAACTAGCATTTCATTTAGTAGCTTATTTTTTTAACAAGCTCCTTCAAGCCGTGTCAGCCAAACAAGACTATAGTGGTTGAATGCAAACGAGCAACAAGCTGCGCCGCTAGCCTTTTTTGAATTGCAAAGCTAACTCTTTTGAAAACTACATTTGTGGATCTATGTGTTATAACATTACTATTCATAAATCGTTGGATTCTGTTGAGTAATTCCACCGCCTCAGGTGAAAAGAAACCAAATGTATCAAACGCGAAAAGAATAAACACATGTTGATTTTCAATGCATGCTTTCTCGTGTTTTTTCACTTTGCATGTGTTGAAATCAAATCATAACTTGATGAAGATATTTATTTTCTCTTAATTGCAATCTGGAATTTGATTAAAACATATATAAACAGTTGGTCACTTTGTTGAACTTATCCTTTTTATATTGAGAGAGAGGTATAAAAGTAATACAACCGGTTATCTATTTCAATAAACAGTAAATCTCCCTTTTATTTTTGTAGTTATTTTAAATTTTGTCACACACATATGTCATATATACATATCATATACTTATATGTAAGTGAACAAATTATACAATTTTTATTGAAAGTAAATAATTAAAAATACAATATAAAGAACGTTAAATAATTACATTGTTAAGTCAAAAAATTTCAGAATACGATAATAATATTCCCAAAACACATTTTGACAACTAAAATATGTGTCCTCTCACCCAGTTGCATTTTCACTTTAGTGAATGATCTTTTTCTTTTATTTTTTTTCGTTCAAGCTTATGCATTTATATATAAGCAGGGACGGACTTACATCGATGCCGGGTGCGGCACGACTGACACTCAATTTTGGGTGACACAGTGTATTTATTTTTTATTTTTTATTTTTTAAATGTGTCGGTTTTTCAAAATTTTGGGTCACATATTGAAATCGTAGTTTTTAAGGCTTTTCTATTCTTTTTTTACTTTACAAAGGCCTTAGGAAAGCAGAAAATAACAATGAAAATGGGTGGTATGCATTAAATATTCTTAAGTTAAAATTAGTAAATATATTCATGCGATTATGTTCGGATTTTATTGGTAGTTCAAATTTCGAAGGGAGTCGAAATGACCATGTCAGGATTTAATTAGGGTCCTATGGTTTATACCCAATATGACTAACTTTTGACCAATATTAAATTCTGCTAGCCTAGTAAATATACACATTTAGCTACTAACTTTGGTGTAGTCAAACCATTTAACCAATCTAATTAATTACTTAAATTTTGCAAAATTTTAAACATTGAAAACTGTAAGTATTCATATCTAACCACCCTAATTAATTACTTAACTAATTACTAATTACTATTTAATCTTGCTATGTTGATAGGTGTGAAAAATAAACGAAAAATACATATCTAAAATATCAAAATACAAACACAAAGACAAATTTAAAAGCGAAGGCAATGACGGGTTGGTGGTTCACTAAAGGCAGGGGTGGGAGGTGATTAGTTTCAGTGGCGGGAGGTGATTATTTGCAGTGGCGGGCGGTGGCTGGTTGCAGCGACAGGCGGTGGATGGTTGCAGCAACGACTACAAGGTGGTGGTAGGTTTGCTGCATCACTTTGATGGTTTTTATAGTTTAAATTTCTCTCGAAAGTTGTAAGTTGATTTTTGTCATTTTTTTATGCTAAGCATGTATTGTGTAACGGAAAAATGAGTAAAAATAGAATAAAATGGTGAAGAAGATGACTAGTACAATATGAAAGAGGAAAATATGTAAGCTTTTGTATTTATAGGCTAGTGGTCACTTGAGTTAAAAGACAAATTACTATTGTTTCTTGGCTTGGTACAAAATTCATCCAAAGAATTTGCAAGCTTCATAGTTGATTACAAAACTTCAAGATGATAACTTACCAGGTAAAATTCCTTATGAGATAAAAGGACTATTTGATCAAAGGAAACCTAATGGTCAAATTAGATATATTGTTACTAAAAAGGGTACCTTATACAATGTGCAGAACCATCAGGGGTGAAACTCTTGAATGCGTGTCGTTAAGTATCCCCATAAACAAAAAAGGGGTACGAGACTGATGAAGTGTTGAATGTTATCCTTGACATTGATGACAAGGATGTTAGAAAATCGAGTTTCATGCATATTCGAATTTCAGTCACAGTACTCTTTTGATAGCGCTCATGTCCAGCCTACTTTTGACACCTCTTTTATTAGATTATAGCATCGGGATCAATTCAGCCAACAAGATTTTCTAAAAGACCATCCACGCTGAGAAAAAAGATTGGGGCCTTATGCTTACTCTTCACAAGAATCCTATCAATGTACTCGCTGTCAAGATCAACTAATCAAACCCATTAGTAATTAACGAATTTACTCAATTCCGTGTAACTTTCACCTGAATTTTACAAACTAGGCTCCAAAGTTTATATACTGTTAACTAAATTAGTACTTATATGAATCTTATTATCTTATATTGTGTTTGCTTAAATGTTTCTGAACCAAGTTTGTATGCGGCCTTTTTTTTTTTTTTTTTTTTTTTTTTCTTAAATGATTCTCAACCATGTGTACTTTTTGGCCAAAACATATGGGATCAAACTCAATTTCTGTTCGTATGTATTAAACCCATTATTATTGCCAAATTTCGATCAAAAAATGTAATTTTTATCTACCAAAAAAAAAGAAAAAGACACCGAAACGTAAACAAAGCTGCAAGGAAAGGGCGGTCGAAGAAAAAGAATTACACGCGACATTTCGAAATACAACTTTAAAAACTTCGAAAATATCAACATAGCACTCCCGCAGCAACGCGTGGCTCACCCGCTCGTTCAATCCAAGTAAAACTACCATGAAACCGCCCACGGTTAAGCGAAATACTCGCGGACGACCGAGTTTGAAACAATAACAACAACGACAACAACAACAACAACAACAACAACAACAACAACAACAACAACAACAACAACAACAAAGACATGCTCCTCCTAAGAGTACAGATTCGCGAACACATAGTCAGTCGGCGAGGTTTTCATGGATTGATTTGAATGTCGAACCGGAAAGACACAGTTCTTACACGAACTATCAAACAAATTATGATCGCGATCTGATCCCAGATCTAAATGAAGAGCCGGCGAGACAAAGTTTGTTTGCAGATTTAAATGAAGAGCCGACTAATTTTTTTGATTATATTCAAGAACTTACGAGACACAGTTCATACGTCCAAGAACCCGTGAGACACAGTTCATACGTCCAAGAACCCGTTAGACACAGTTCATACGTGGGGCAGCTGCCTCAAAGCGATAACTTGATCCATAATATTCGAATGCCTTTCTGTCGACACATCACAAGTATAAACGATGTCGTGGGTGATGGAAATTGTGGATTTCGGTCAGTTGCTGTCGGTATTGGTCTTGACGAAAATATGTGGTCAAAAATTCGACAAGATTTGTTGCAAGAACTAGATAATAACGAGCTTATTTACACGGCTATGTAGCATAATGTCGACTTTCGACGAATTCGGGACTCTGTTAATTTTAGGGGAAATGGATGTGCGCCGTGTGAAAATGGATGTTGATGCCAGCCACAGGGTTTGTTATTGCTTCACTCTATAACCGGCCAGTTATATTCTTATCCGTGCAACAAAATTATACATGTTTTTCGCTTTGGTACGGTCCAAACTGGTCACAACCAAGTGGTCCTATTGTGATTGCACATGTGAGGGGTGATCATTACATTAATGTGACATTAGATGAAAGTTGTCTATTCCCGCCAAATCATCCACAATGGAGGAGGTACAAGAGCAGGGACGCATCCGCATGGCAAGACATATATTTAAGTCGACAACTCATGTAGACTTATATATTGATAATCGAAGATAATTGTAGCATTTTCGTTAATATAAAATTGACTCTTTATTTTATAAAGTGATTATAGTTGTTATAATTTTCTATTTTTTCAATAGGCAATTTATTTTATTGTTAACTATTTGTATTGTGATAACACACCGACGATACATATAATTAAATATTAAACTAAAAGTAAAAACAAAATTATTAAGTATTAAAAAATAACAATAATAACAAACTAATATTTAAAAGAAAATGTATTAGATAATAAATGATAATGAATGCAACCATCAAGTAATCAACATAATAAATGATAATGATTATTAGTAATTATTAATCAATGGTGGGGTGGATCTCCTAAATTAATGGGGTAGAAACCAACAATGCCTTTAATTACTTCATTTCCCTGTTGCAATTTTCAAGAAATAAAGTAACACAATTATCAATGTTAAATATTTTCATTGATGTGTTTAGTAGGACTCATGTAATTATCTTGAAAACTGACCCGATGTGAAAAAGTGACTTACTGCTCGAAACACATAAAGGTGTGCAAATAATTTCTCTTATGAAATTGTTTAAAAATAATGAATAAGTTTATATTTCATTAGACCATTGTAGAGTTTTATTATATGTATAAGTTGTATTTTTAAAATGCACATGTTATGTAAGACATTTATAAAGTTGTAAAAATTTATGCCCAAATAAATGTAAGTTTATAAGGAGGGTGGCAGTGGTGGGCGGCATCACCAACGGCATCGCTTTGCCGGCGGTGAACACCGTCGCCACTTCGCTGGCAAGCCCAACGGCAAGTGTCCAGCGGCATTTCATGCTTCCGCGGTTTGGTGTTTTCTATGCTAAAATATGACCGTTTGGAGTTAATATTTGGGAGGTATGAAAAAGGCATGGTTGCCACTAAAAAGTGGTTGGGAGGTATGAAAAAAGTATGAATAAGGTGAAATGAGGTGGAATGATATTATTGGTGGATTTGAGAGGTATGGATGATTTCGAAAGTATGACTGCCACCATTCTAATATCAAAATGTCTAAAGATAATTGATATGACATTACATAAATCTTTTTAAAAGTTTACGATGCACTCAAGATCCCAAGTTGTGCCTTACCATCCGCAATTATTTGATATTATACATATGTTTCTTATCTTATATATCGATATATCTTCTTGGTTAACATAAGTTGTAGATGGTTTTTTATCATTCGGATTTTGAGCAATTTTCAGTTTAGAAATAAAGTAAAATAAGTTGTTTCATATTTCGATCCGTTCCAACTATTAAATTTCTTTATCTTCAATTTCTCTAAAAAATTAAATGGATAAATTGCAAATTTAGTCACCAACGTTCTGCAAAAGTGCAAAAAATACACCGAGACATAAAGGCTTGCAAAAACGCCACTCACGTTCCATATAACTGCAAAAAAAGCCACCGAGACCTAATTCTTGTTATTTTCCTCGTTAACTGTCACATCATTAGGGTAGTATTGTCTTTTTACTGTTCATACTTACTCAATTGCAGCCATAATCACCTCTGTGTTTGGATATCAACGCGACATGACCTCAATGACTAAGTTTGCAAAGTAACTTCAAAGTTTTACACCCATAAACCCCCTAAAACCCACAACTTGTAAACCACGAGTCGAGTTAAGACTAAAAAAACACGATCTTCGAAAATGCAATCATCATCACCATAGTCACTAAACACCGCAATAATCACTACCACCATAACCACCAAGAAACATCAACGTTGATCACCACAACATCTGTTAAACAACCCCCACAACAACGTCCATGTCCATGTTGTTATTCACAAGACACAAAATTCTGTTACTACAACAACTACACCACTTCACAACCTCATCACTTTTGCCATAGCTGCCGTAGACACTGCACTCATGGTGGCGTTTTCCGGAACATCCCTGTTGGAGGTGGTACTCGAAAAAACACTAAAAGAAAAAAACTCATGAACCCCACCACCAATTCAGGTTATGTTACCACTTTTGCTCTGCCGGAGTACCAGAGCCTGCTGCCGCCTCCACCTGTGGATGATGCCGGAAACGTGATGGTTCCAGATGAAGGCAATGGGTTTGTGTCATCGTTGTTAGAGGGTGTTTGTTTTAAGGATGGTGTTTGGCCATTTTATGGCAGTTAATCTATTTTGTTAGTTGAATGTTTGTCTTTTGTTTGTAGTGGTTTATGTAACCGATCTTTTGGTGAATGGTTAACTCTATGGTTGTAAATATAGCGTATCTTTTAGCTAATAGTTATCTTTTCATAATAATTACCCAGAATTTCCCAAATTGACAATCATATTTGAGTTTTGCACATGATTCTACATTTACCAAATAACCCATAATTGCCAAATTTTATAATCTTGTTTGACTTTTGCAAAGTACACAGACTTGCCCAAATTGACAATCATGTTTAACTTTTGCACATGATTGTACATGCACCGAATTACCCAGAATTGCCCAACTTGACAATCTTGTTCGACTTTTGCAAAGTACACAGACTTGCTCTTATAATTTTTTGACATTCTTAATTGTTTGGTAGTTAACGATCGTGGTTGTTTTAAGGAGAAATAGGGTTGGGATGTGTATATTGGTAACAAGTATGCAACGAAGCAACCCATAAAATAAATGAGATCAGGGTCTGACCTGATAACTAGTATCACCTCCCTGCCCAGCTCTATCAGCAGGCCCTTTCTTTTGCAATACTTAAAAAAGTCTCTCATGGCCCAATTATTATTACAGTGTTCTCTACCATAGAATTCGGCCTTCGGGGTCAACCCGGCGGCTTCTATTAGGAAGCTTTGGTTGAAAGATGCAACGTACATCAAAGATTATCTCTTCAGATTCTGGGGTCGACCTTTTTCACGAAAGAAAAAGCAGGAAGTATGCAACGAGGTAACCCAACCTTTTACAAGATCTTTACTCGCCATTTTCTCATTTGTTGACTATTCAATGAGGCAACCCAACCGATTAGAATTTATTACCCAAACACACCTAAAACACATTTTCATATGTAATTATCCTGCCTATTCATATGATATAACCTAAATAACTTCCTCATTCATTCATTAACAAAAACACACAAACACAAGTTGTGGCAAAAGGTATAAGAATGTCTTGTTTTGTGCTTATTGACGAACTAGCGGCGGCTGCTAACTCAAGTGAGTTACCGTGTGAAATGACTGTTTATTTTGATAGCGAGACAAAACGGATATGAAGTATGCGAAAGATCTGACAAACGCATATGAGGAGTTGCTTGATATTGTTAATCAAAGGAAGAAGTACATTGATGAAATGGGACTTGTGTGTCCCACGTTGCGGATGTTCAAGTGTTTGGATTATTTTAAAAATCTTCAAAAGTCCAATGTTATCGAGCTTTTGGAATTAAAGAAGAAGATTGCCGAAGTGAAGCTGAAGATTCATAACAAGCACACATTTGTTAAATGACTTTAGGAGTATGCATGTGATTGGGATATGGTAAACTTGATGTATTTGGTTCCTTTTGAATTATAATGTTTTTGCAAAAGGATCAAGGAAAAATTTTATTATGTTGCTTTGTTAATCAAGTTATATTTTGTTGATTAATTGTATTTATTTTAATTTTGTTTCTAACTCGTTAAGTGTTTGGTTTTGCAATTATGATAAGACGAATAAGTGCTTAATTATTAAAATACATCCTAATATCTTTTAGGATACATTTTCATAAATATTAATCTAAAGGTTTACTTGGGGACAAGTAAAGTTCAAGTGGTGGGGATATTTGATGCCATCAAATAAGTACATTATATTATCATCATTTGTCATATATATTTAACTTGTTTTATTATATTTTATATGAGAATCGATACTTAATTGTTTACTTTAGTAGTAATTCTCAGGTAAAAGCAAGCAATTGGTGAAACTTGGCGATTTTAGACAAAATATGGAGCAAAATGATCAAGATGGAAAAGTCTACTGAAATCCAGAAGATACGCCGCATCATTCTAGACAGATGCGCCATACTATCATACTTAGATGAATTCGAAGACCATTGCCTGACATTGAAAAATGCGCCGCATCAGATTATATTATGCGCCGCATATGAAACTTTGGTCAACGAAGAAGATCCAACTTGTTCTACTCCAGATACGTGGCATTACATTATCAACATGCGCTGTATCTATATCAAGACTTCACCAAATACGATTCAAGATACTAAAGGACATGCGCCGCATAAAGAATTAAGTTACGCTGCATCTAAAGACGGTGTACGAATATTCCAAAATATATTAATCTTGGACCCAATGCGAAGTTAAGTAGATGCGCCGCATCTACTTAATCAATGCGCCGCATCGAACCCTCAGACAGAACCTATAAATACCCCAATAAGTCAGGCGAAAGTATACATAAAAACCCTAAGGAGATGAATTCAGACGACTTGGCAACACAAGACACACCACATACGAAGATCTTAGAGCAGTAAGAAGGTCCTGCATGTATTTAATTCATTAAGTAGTTTTGTTTTATCTGTAATAGTAAGCTTTAATTTATCAGGATTGATGGGCTTGTGGCCACCATACTACTCCCCTTAAAATTGCTTTCCCATCAATTAAAGTTTATATGTTGATGTTTTTGGTGATTTGTATATGTGCATTGATAACCTCTATGTCTAGCTGAGTTTTGCTTGGGCTACCATACCCCTCCTCGCCTAATTATCTAGCGTCTAGAAAGTGGGATAGGCCTAAGTGATCATTAAGAGTTTACTCGCCTATATTTATGATCCAACAAGACATATTAGATTATGATACACAACATATAAAACTAGCAATAAAACAAGTGACAAGCTACTTAACAATCAGGACATGCCTTCTATCTATATCTATTATCTATTTGTGTACGTGTTTTCTATTCGCTGATTTGTTCTCATTAGTTTAATTTACTTTTTAACTACCAAATCGTGCTAGTCTCTCAGACTAAACCCCCTTGCATTAGATTAGATTGTAAAACTAACTTAGAATATTAAAATACTGATAGACTAACTAGGAATTACGTTCCACTCGTAGTGATTGACACTCTGCTTACCACTATATATATATATTGATCGGATACACTGTCCATTTGTCACAACTCGTAATTTCATGTTTTTTTTTTCAAATGTCGAAATTTCATTTTTATTTCGGAAGTTACTATTCATTAGTTACTATTCATTTTTACTATTCATCTTCGAAATTTTTATTTCATATTCTCGTAAGTTAAACTATTTTAACGATAATCCGAGAGTTTCGCGCTCGTCGGATCATTTCTGCAAAAATCACGAAGCCGTATTCGAGATTTACTTTTAGGTTTAAACGTCATTCCAGCATCCCGATATGTCAATAAAACACTATAAACGATAGAAATATAATTTTCTCTCATTTTACAACGATTCTAAAAGTTTTGGAATTTTACGTTTTCCAGTTCAGCGTTTTACGCGAATTACGCGTTTTAGACCCGCGTTTCCAGTTTTAACAGCGTTTATGCAACCCGATGGAACTTACCATTCATTTTATATTTATTTATGAATTATTTTGACAAGTTTAGTCATTCTTCCAAGTTTCATATTTTTACGATACCCGGATTTACGTTTCGCGACATAACAATTTACGGTTAGCAATTAACGGAACCAAAACTGACTCCGTGAACGAGATAATACCAAGTTTCTCACATACTCATCCTAGCCTTACACATGCTTTCATCCAACAAATATCTAGATATTTTGTTAAACACATGAAATTACCATAATACCCTTTCAATGAAATTACAAAATTGCCCTTGGACTATATAAAGCCTAAACTAGTCATTTTTATTAAAATTTTCACAAATATTCTCTCCTTTTCTCATCACAACCCACGTCAACAACAAGAGAACAAGAAGAACCATCATTTTTTCAAGAATCAAGTGCTAAACAAGTTATATTAGTAATCTAGTTTAAGGTTTTGAAATAAAAACCTAAAGATTAATTAAGTTTCTAGCTCCAAAACTCATCACCACATCAAGTTGCGGTTAGAGATCATGCCTCATTTCAGTGTATCCACTTTTGTCATCGTAGCTATCGCACCAGGTGAGTCATAGCCCCTACTCTTTTAATTGTTTTGTAAACTCTTTGGGGGAGAATACATGCTCGTTTTACTTAAACGCATTACTTGCTTTACATGGTTGATTACTCAAATAGTTCCAGCTTTACCAAAATATATGTTTGATCATCTGCATTTCATTGGTATGTTTGATTACCTGTATTTCTTTGGTATGTTTAATCACCTGCATTTCATTGGTATGCTTGATTACCTGTATTTTATGGGATTGATCATCCTTGTTTATATGACTTCATGGTCACCAATTATTCCTATATGTTCATTGTAATATTGTGGTATTCCCTACTTGGCTGTGATGTCAAACGTAATATTGTGGTATTCCCCACTTGGCTGTGATGTCAAACGTAATATTGTGGTATTCCCCACTTGGCTGTGATGTCAAACGTAATATTGCTGTTTCCTTACTAGACTTATTTTATATGACCTCATTGTCATTATTGTTTACCTGGCGACATTGTCAGACTTATTTTATATGACCTCATTGTCATCATTGTTTACCTGGCGACATTGTCAGCATTGTCAAAAATTATTTATATAGCCATTTTGCTATATTTATCTTGGAATTTAAATACAAGTATTACTTTTGTTCACATAGATCATATTTGGCAGTAGGTCGTAAACACACAGGTTACAAGTCTCTTATGGCGGGACTTGTAACTGAGTGGATTTACGATACCTTTGCTGGGAAATCTTCATTCATATGCATTACATTCTTTTTCACGAGACTCTATGAACTCACCAACCTCGTGTTGACACTTTAGCATGTATTTTCAGGTATTAATCAATGGCACGCTACAGGAGGTTTTGGCAGGGCTTGGCATGGTCATAGAAGACTCTGATTATTCATTTGGGGACCGTTTTAAATTATTTTAAGGGCTTACTTCCGCATTATTTTTAACAATGTAAATTTAACATTTTGATTAAACTATTTGATTCTAAATGATTCGAAAACCATTTTTGAACTTGTGTTGTAATACCAATTGAGTTACACCCCAGCTATATGTATGCTTCCGCTGGACCCGATTTTGGGGGTGTGACAGACTGGTATCAGAGCTTTGGCTATAGCGAACTAAGTGTTTTTAAAACCTAGACTATAGCTACTTTCATGAAAACTTAACCCTATGACCGTCATGTGCCTGCCTGCCAAGCTGAAGCCTCATTTGTGGTTAATTGCTGACATAGGTGATGAGATTTGTGTCTCATTATCTGGTATATTATATTCATTTATTATAGTGGATTACTATAATTGTCTTTCATATAAGCATGCTCATGTATCATATATGTCACCGCATTATGTTTTCCTTGCATAGTTTCATCATTTGACCTCGAGTTTGGTCACTTGCTTTTGTCTTTCAGAATGTCTTGGTATTTGTGAAGGACATGGTATTAGTATAACTGGGCTGAGTATTTCAAAATTCATGGAACCTCGGTAAAATATAGACTGGTCATTTATATTCGACCCGGGATAGTAGGACATAGGCTGACCACCTATATCCGACTCAGAAATGAATTTTGCAACACTGAGAATGGTTATAATAAAATTATGTCTGGATTGAATCCTCTACTCAATTTCTAAATGTTTCATTTATGTGTGTGTATACCCTCGTTGTTAGAACATTCATACTTTTCATCACTTCATGAACCGCCGCCTGGAAGCACGTCAACTGGTCATTACATCTCAGGAATCTTCACGTCTATGCATGATACACTTATATCACAGTATTTTCTTTTATCACAATCTCATTTTGTCGCAGTTGTCAGAGTCTCTTCCCTTCTCGCCATCATTATTATTTCCCTTTCCCATCCCTATTTATATAAGGAATTAGGTGATACTAAATAGTTTCCTATGTCACTCATCACTCACTACTCTCTATATTGCTAGGTGGATATTATCAATGACCCCCCTAGGAAAGACTTTCCATACCATTTATAAGGAGGATCCCTCGGTACACTAAGACCATTCAAAACTCAACAAAAATCTCAGGATATCTCAAAACAATTCGAACCACTATCACTGGCCTGATTACCAAAAATTCTACCATCTAGAAAGTATTGGCTTGACTGAATTACAAGATTCGTTTAGATACGAGTGCTCACTAAGCAACACCATAGAGATAAATCCAACTTTCTAAACAATTGAACATGACCTCACCAATAGACATTATTCAAACATGTTAGGCACCCTTGCATTTGTGTAGACATACCTACCCGACTATTTTATCCTCTTGATACTTTCACTTTTAAATGGATTTTTCTCCAAACTACAGTTATACAAAACATATATCTTGTAAGAAATACTTTTCTGAGACACTTATTTTGATAAGCAAATTCCTTTTGGTTAATCCTTTACAAAACTATTGAATTGTTAGGAAATTTTAAACATCGATCTTTGGTAAACCATATTATCCACCTTATATTGAAAACTGTCCTATCTTACATAATTATTAAATTTTGAAACATCAAGAAAAATGTTACTTGGAAAGCCGTTTGCTTAAACTTGTAGATTCATTTATTCGGGGAAGGTTTATGAACAAAACACAATCTCAAAACAAACTTTGAAAAATCAATCACTATATTACATCACTTATACATTTAGGATTTTGTAATTTGATGACATAGAGCTTGGGGAAAATCTTAGTAATGGAGACTAAGTATCGTAGGTGGAGAAAGACTCAATTCATGACATCCTGCGAAGGAATCACAACCTTATCCTAATCTATTATTTTCAACAACACCCTTTTACGGGCTTAATCTTGTAAGTTTTTCCATAAGATTCATGATATCCATTTCAATTATTCCTAATAGAGGAATTTAATTCACCTCAAACTCTTAGCGATTTTAATAAGATTCCTTTGGAACTACACCACCTATCATCTGCAGACCAATGGTCAGAAATTAGAGAACGATTCAGACATAGGGACATATGCTCAGAGCATGAGTGATTGACTCTAGAAATGGTTGGACTAATCATTTGCCATAAATCAAATTCCTTTACAACCATAGTTATCGAACGAGCATAGAGACTACACCAATTGAGGCACTATATGGTCGAAGTGCCAACATCCATTGACGGATCAAAATTTGGAAAAATCCTAACTCACTAGTCCAGTATGCATTCATGAAATAACCAGGAATTTTCTGCAAATCAAGAATCAGTTACAAGTTCGATAAGTTGTAAACCCTTAGAATTTCGAGTTGGTGGCAGGGTTATGTTGAAAGATTCTGCCTAAGAAAGGCATGTTACCATTCAGAAAGTTAAACCCGATATACACTGGACCATTTAATATTTCAGACAGAGTAGGCCCAGTGGCCGTCAGACTTGAGCCTTGTTAGAAAACAGTAGGTTACACAAACATGTTTCACGTTTTCCAAATCTCAAAAAAAAAATGACTTTCAGATTAGTCACTCATGATTCCATTGGAAGGAATCCAACCCAATGACAAACCTAAACCTTGTAAGAGGACCAGTAGAAATTATGGACTGTAAGGTCGAATAGTTGAAGCAAAGTCGAATTGCTATCGTGAAAGTTCGCTGGAATTCTCGGATATTATCATCTTTTCACCAATACCACCCTAGAGACCAACACAAACTGAACTTCGGGACGAAGTTCCTTTTAGAGGGGAAGAATGTCACAACTCGTAATTTCATATTTTTTTTTCAAATGTCGAAATTTCATTTTTATTTCGGAAGTTACTATTCACCAGTTACTATTCACTATTACTATTCATTTTTACTATTCATCTCCAAAAACTTTATTTCAATTCTCGTAAGTTAAACTATTTTAACGATAATCCGAGAGTTTGGCGCTCGTCGGATCATTTCTGCAAAACTCACGAAGCCGTGTCCGAGATTTACTTTTAGGTTTAAACGTCATTCTAGCATCCGATATGTCCATAAAACACTATAAACGATAGAAATATAATTTTCTCTCATTTTACGATGATTCTAAAAGTTTTGGAATTTTACGTTTTCCAGTTCAGCGTTTTACGCGAATTACGCGTTTTAGACACGCGTTTCCAGTTTTAACAGCGTTTATGCAACCCGACGGAACTTACCATTCATTTTATATTTATTTATGGATTATTTTGACAAGTTTAGTCATTATTTCAAGTTTCATATTTTTACGATACCCGGATTTACGTTTCACGACTTAACAATTTACGGTTAGCAATTAACGGAACCAAAACTGACTCCGTGAACGAGATAATACCAAGTTTCTCACATACTCATCCTAGCCTTACACATGCTTTCATCCAACAAATATCTAGATATTTTGTTAAACACTTGAAATTACCATAATACCCTTTCAATGAAATTACAAAATTGCCCTTGGACTATATAAAGCCTAAACTAGTCATTTTTATTAAAATTTTCACAAATATTCTCTCCTTTTCTCATCACAACCCACGTCAACAACAAGAGAACAAGAAGAACCATCATTTTTTCAAGAATCAAGTGCTAAACAAGTTATATTAGTAATCTAGTTTAAGGTTTTGAAATAGAAACCTAAAGATTAATTAAGTTTCTAGCTCCAAAACTCATCACCACATCAAGTTGCGGTTAGAGATCGTGCCTCATTTCAGTGTATCCACTTTTGTCATCGTAGCTATCGCACCAGGTGAGTCATAGCCCCTACTCTTTTAATTGTTTTGTAAACTCTTCGGGGGAGAATACATGCTCGTTTTACTTAAACGCATTACTTGCTTTACATGGTTGATTACTCAAATAGTTCCAGCTTTACCAAAATATATGTTTGATCATCTGCATTTCATTGGTATGTTTGATTACCTGTATTTCTTTGGTATGTTTAATCACCTGCATTTCATTGGTATGCTTGATTACCTGTATTTCATGGGATTGATCATCCTTGTTTATATGACTTCATGGTCACCAATTATTCCTATATGGTCATTGTAATATTGTGGTATTCCCCACTTGGCTGTGATGTCAAATGTAATATTGTGGTATTCCCCACTTGGCTGTGATGTCAAACGTATTGTGGTATTCCCCACTTGGCTGTGATGTCAAACGTAATATTGTGGTATTCCCCACTTGGCTGTGATGTCAAACGTAATATTGATGTTTCCTTACTAGACTTATTTTATATGATCTCATTGTCATTATTGTTTACCTGGCGACATTGTCAGCAATGTCAAAAATTATTTATATAGCCATTTTGCTATATTTATCTTGGAATTTAAATACAAGTATTACTTTTGTTCACATAGATCATATTTGGCAGTGGGTCGTAAATACACAGGTTACAAGTCTCTTATGGCGGGACTTGTAACTGAGTGGATTTACGATACCTTTGTTGGGAAATCTTCATTCATATGCATTACATTCTTTTTCACGAGACTCTATGAACTCACCAACCTCGTGTTGACACTTTAGCATGTATTTTCAGGTATTAATCAATGGCACGCTACAGGAGGTTTTGGCAGGGCTTGGCATGGTCATAGAAGACTCTGATTATTCATTTGGGGACCGTTTTAAATTATTTTAAGGGCTTACTTCCGCACTACTTTTAACAATGTAAATTCAACATTTTGATTAAACTATTTGATTATAAATGATTCAAGTGAAAACCATTTTCGAACTTGTGTTGTAATACCGATTGAGTTACACCCCAGCTACATGTATGCTTCCGCTGGACTCGATTTTGGGGGTGTGACACCATTAGTGTGTGTGTTATAGGATAAGTCGGATAAATATAAATGTAAAACTTGAAATACGCAAATCACCCTATACTACACCGTGACACGCTGCACACATCAGCCGCGCTCAAGCAGCCACCTGCAGCTAGCAACAATGGTAAGGAGGCGGGAATAAAATTCTTCATCAAGATTAGCGGCTATATCCACAAGACGGACATCCAGCTGGCTCAACCTATCAGTAACCCTTTCTATCTTATCATCCTGGCTTTCTTTAAAAAGACCTTCTAAAGTGTCAATAGTGGTTTGAAACAAGCGAGCCTGTTCAGGAAATAAAGAAGAGGAAATGATAAGAATAGGGAACAACAAATAGAAAAAGAAAAAACATAACACAGCGCATACTCGGTCTGCGGACCACTTGCTCTGGCGCCTTACCTCCATGGCGGTGGCGCCCAAGTCCATGAGTTCACGATCTTTATCTTCTAAGGAAGATCGAAGCTCCGTAATTGTTTTTGAAAATAAGCCACGTTCCGCCTAAAAAAGATGTAGCTTAACCATCTACGGAAGAGCGCAACTTTATCAACTCCGACTTGAGTGCATCACGCTCACCCTTAAGTTTCAAATTCTCTGCCATCAAAGATTTAGTCTTAGCAGCATAGGGATTATTAGATGACTTCAAGGATGTTATCTCAGTACGGAGACAAGACACCTCCGTCTTTAACCTCTCAATCTCCGCATCCTTCTCCCCTAGCTGACTAACCTGGCGGTCACTAAAAGCGGACAACTTTTGCTTCCGGGAAATATTATGTTCAGCCCGCGACCGCGCTTCCGAACAAAAGGAAACCTGGCGAGCCGTCAGATAATTGAAATCCTCTAAAATTCCTTGTGCTCCATACTAAAGAGCTCATAAAAGAACTTAGGCGGAGTAATCCAATCAAGCACCCCGCGGCAATCAGCGGCAGTATCCAAGCGAGAGCCACAAGGCACACTCTATTCAGGAATAAAGACCTCACCAAAGATATTGGGATCCACATCAGCAGTAGAGCGGATACGACCACATGAAAACCCTTCTCCGGAGTAACCTTCTTGGTTGTCTTTGGAATAACCTTCAGAAACATCCTTCTTACCCTTTCCCTTCGATGATGCACAAGCAGCGGAAGCAGTGTTTATTTGTAACAACTAGCGCTGAAGGAGCAGAAGGCCTGAAAAAAGAACCGACCTCAATATCACGAGCACTAGCAAAATATGAAGAGTCAGAGAAAACGACAATCCTCTCAGCAGGATGCACGGTACAGAGTAAAGGTCCAGCAGAGGTGTCAAGCTGATCACCAATTTCTTGTTCTGAAACAGAAGGTAAGGAAGGCATATGGGATGACAACTCCAATGTATGATGCAAACCTTGAATATTAGTAGTCAGCATACTTTGGATAGCGGCTTTGGACTTACTGGAAGCAGTAGACCTCATGGCCCACCCTCAATCTCTTTAGCAGAAGGGTGGAGGCACTCGCATTAGCTACCGTACTCAACTTTTTCCTTCTCCGTTTAAGAGATATAATAGTACGACGAGGATGAGCATTGCCGGCAAGCTTGCCAACTTGAGTGTCAACATTACCACGAGTACCATAACCACGTAGTCCCGTACCACCACCCTGACCAGACAATATACCTCCATCAGCTCCTACCTCACCTCCCTCTTGAACATGATGAGGCGGAGAAAGTGGGACAACTCGACCAGCAGTAGTGTCCAAAAAAGGGGGCTAATCCCCAACCCGCTGTCTCGTTTCAACCGTTACCGCATTGGGATTAGCGTGAGTAATAAAGGCATGCACGCTTATCTCTGCACAGGGTAAAAAAAAAGTTAGCAAAGAAAGAGAAGAGAAAGAAAGCGGAATAAACAAGAGAAAGAAAGTATTAAACACCAACCTTCTCCATTGAGACGGAATATGGGATAATCGTTCTCCGTAAACGGGTAATAACGGCTCAGGCCGACCCAACAAAGGCAAGCTTTCGGAAACCTATGAAATGGAGATGGATGGCCAACAAGGGTATGGTACTCCTCCTCACTATACTCGTTAGGCTTAGGAACCAAGTCCGCCTCAACACTATCACCCGCATGCCAAGGGAAAATACTCGAGCAGGCAAACACATCAACCTAGAAAAAATGGTTACTCCAACCTTTCACGGAATCCAAGGGTTTATTATAGCAGATACAAGTATCTTTAGTGCGTTTGCTAAACGACAGCCACCCATTCTTTATCGAATTAACATAAAAACGGCGAAATAATGCTACTATTGGAGCGAATTTATGAGCACGACATAAAACCTCAAAATGAGAAACTTTTCACGCCCCAAAAAAAGAAAGCAGAGAAATATTGATGTTGTAATGCTTCAAAATCTCAACCAAGAAATCGAAGAGCGGTAGACGAAAGTCGGCATAATCAAAAAACCGACTATAATGACCAATCTTCCCAGGCGGATACTGGCTGATGATCTGACCGGGATTAGGCAAGACGGGGTGGACAAACGACATAATATGACACTGAAGACATAAATCGTTAAGTTTTTCTATGTGACGTAACCTCCGTAATGTTAACCATTGTCACACGAAAAATTTAAAAGACAATGTGCGGGATGCAATAAGGTAAGGAAACGGAAAGAAGAAGAGGGGAAGAATTCTCTGAAAAATGGAAAAGTGATAGTAGAAAAGGAAAAAATAGCGACACGCTAACCTAGGTATTTATACCTGCGGTACAACCAAGAAGTTTGATACGTGACGCATGTCAAGAACGCATCAATCAACGGTTTCAATCGACAATAAAAGATAAGGATGACAGCTAAGTAAAAGAATCAGACGGTTAAAATGCCCAGAAGGTAAAAAGGCCAGTAATGGCCCATGTTCCCCCACGATCTTATGCACTGACCATGAAAAATCCATCACGGAGAAGCCTCGCGCCAAAGCGGAGCATCTAGAATTTAAGTCTAGCAACATTCACCGCACGCTACAAAGGCACGTGAGCAATGAACATGCTAGACTCGGGGGACTTGATGATGTATAATAAAAATAGCAGGTTTACTGGGCCTAGACCGTATTTCACACAATGAGGCTCCGGCCCAATACAACTAGGATACCAGGCTGGGGCCCAATAAACAAACAAACCTGACCCCTGCCCAACAAACCAGATCTGACTAAATCCCAAGCCACGAGTAAGGCACAGTCCGGACGTACAAGGACGTGCACAAATCACTTGAGCGGCACTCCCGAAGTACGCCCACGGACCGGCCCACGGTCCGAAAAAGTGATTCGCATCCGCAATCATCGATTAAGTTATGGATCCTTGCCCGAAAAGGGTCCCACACAGACCACTAAAGCAATATGTGAAACATTAGGGAACCCTAGCATTTCGACCATCTATAAAAGGTAACCTCAATACACACTCTCGAGGTATGACTTTTTCACTCATCCTAATATAAAAATATTTCTCTGACAACATGAATACTTACTCTCACGCCGGAGCTTAATCGTGGGGTCCGTCCCCACAATAAGGCTAACGATTTACCTTTGTCTGTGAAGGAAATACAACTTACTACTTGGATTAGTGCATAAACCATATAGCGGACGATCCACCAAGGACGACCCACATCGGACTAAGCCCAATCTTAACCCATTCACACATTTTGCACTAACAATAATGTTCATCAGTTATTTTTTATAACGTTCATTAGTTATTGTTCATCTTTAACGTGCGATATCTCACTCATATCATATCGGATTTTATTGATTCAAAATTGTGGGTAAAGAATGATAAAAAATCTACAACTTTTTTATTTTAAGTTTTGCAAAATTCAGCCTTTAAACTAGATTAATTAGAGCCAAAAATGCCGAAAATTTCAAGAAAATCAACACCCACTTAAAAAGTTGAAAAATAAAAGTTGTGATTCATATATCATAATGCATACCAAATTAAAGATATTTAAATTTTAAAAAATTGTGGTGAAATTGATTTTTTATAAAAGTTTGTCGTTTGAAAGTTATTTACATTTGAAATTTTGGGAGGAAATAAAAAAATGGGTTAAAAGGATCAAAATACCCCTAAACGAATTAAAAAAAAAAAAAAAAAAAAAAAAAAAAAAAAAAAAAAAATTGGGTGGGGAACACGTGACGCTAGATAATAGGTTTTCTCGACTTTTTAATTTCTTTCAATTTTTAGTGGATCGCATCTCTAAGAAATGTTGTTAATCTCTAAGAAATGTTGTTAGCAAAATTCATATTTTAATTCTTAGGTTTTTATGTGGTAATCAAATTTACTTCGTATATAGTTTGTAAGTCTTTCATTTTTATTTTTTTATAAAAGAACAGTTTCTCACATTCTAAATCATCTATTTCACGATATATATCTCTTTGATCGGCAACCTATATATCAATAGGTCAAATGCCAATGAGCTAATTAAAAAAAAACACAAATAATGATTATTTAGTTTCATAATAGAATGAATTTAGGGTTTATAATATAAAATTGGAACCGGGCTTGTGGCTTGAAGTGTGTTCTCCATTTTTTATATTTCGTAATTCCAATTGTGGAAGGGATATATCTATTAATCTATTATATGAAGCAAACGTTGAATTTGGCTTTCCATATTTAGAATGGGTCTTACGACGCCTGTTGGCAGCACGGCTATCACTCCTTATTTATTTTTAAAAAATATATAAATCATAAAACATCTCAAAGTCAACGAATAAACTGTGATCCCATCTCTTGAAATACGACCAAATCCAGTGAATATACTATAAACTAATTATTAAAGTAGTGTGGGAGATTGCTTATTTATTTGTTAATTTTATTTAAATATGTATATAAAGTAAATCAATAGAGATAGCAATATAGCCAGCAACACCAACGAGCTAGACAACAATAATGGAGTTTGTGACTATTGTTCTTGGCTTGCTATTTTGCTACACCCTTGTCCAAGCCACTTTCTTACTTCTTGGCATCAGCAGACCGAAGAACCTACCTCCAGGTCCAACCCCGTTGCCGATAATAGGAAGCCTCCACTTGCTCGGTGACCAGCCACACCAGTCCCTAGCCAAACTAGCCAAAATTCATGGCCCAATCATGTCCTTACAACTTGGCCGCATCACCACCCTAGTCATCTCGTCTGCGGATGCAGCAAAAGAAGTCCTCCAAAAGCAAGATCTTGCGTTCTCCACTCGCCATGCGCCAGACGCCCTTAATGCCCACAACCACTCTGGAAACTCTGTCGTCTGGATCCCTATCGGTCCCCTGTGGAGGACGCTCCGCAAGATACTCAATACCAATATCTTCTCTGGCAACTCTCTGGATGCCAACCAGCACTTGAGGAGTCAAAAAGTGCAAGAACTCGTAACATACTGCCGAAAAGCTAGCGAGTCCAATGAATCTGTGGACATCGGTCGTGCTGCCTTTAGAACCTCCCTAAACCTTCTATCCAACACCATAGTGTCCAAGGATTTAATAAACCCTTATGAGGATTCGGGAAAAGAGTTTAAGGAGGTGTATAGTAACATCATGATAGAGGTTGGCAAGCCGAATCTTGTGGACTTCTTTCCCTTGTTTAAAAAGATGGATCCACAAGGGAACCGAAGGAGGTTGACTCGTCATTTCGGGATGGTTCTTGATATGTTTGAAGAACTGATTAAGGAAAGGTTGGCAATGAAAAGATCGAAGCCAGAAAATGTGTTAGATGTTTGTTTGAAAATCCATGAAGAGAACCCGAAGGAGGTCAATCGGGCACAAATCAAGAGCTTGCTTTTGGTAAGTAACTTTAATCTCATTTACATGTATACGCCGATTTACGCTCTTAATATTCCAATGAATGGCTGAACCAATGTAGCAGGTCCAACGAAGTCAACCATTTCTTTTTCCATTTTAACTCCATATATTGTTCTCAATTTAGACTTAAATTGTTTAGAGAGCTAGATACTATCAATCAACATTATGTATATTTGCTCCACACCAGATTAACCTTTGGTAACCGAGATCACATATGCAGAATACTATCATATACTGTGGCCACCTG
>JARVZY010006241.1:0-26977 GCA_030686995.1 Artemisia argyi
GAACTTTTGCTAGTCTGGTGAATAATGAGGCTCATAATGATAAGGTAAACTTTAGAGCTCTTGATACGGATAAACCTATTAACCTAAATGCTGAAGTTAAAATTCCAAAGCGTCTATTTTGGAAGTCCTTTCGATATTTGGTTTTAGCTTTCATGGGGTAAAAGAGTAGCATTCCCGGTTGTTGAGTACTATGTTAAGAATGCATGGAAGAAGTATGGCTTAGTTCGAGTAATGATGAACTCAAAGGGCTTCTTTTTCTTCAAGTTTGCTTTGACGGAGGGTATGAATGGGGTATTGGAGAACGGTCCATGGTTTATACGATATGCACCTATTATCCTGAAGAAATGGACACCTAATGCTAATTTACTTAAGGACGATCTCAATCCGGTTCCCATTTGGGTAAAATTCCAGGATATTCCTATTGTGGCATTTACTGCTAACAAATTGAGTGCGATGGATGATACTAAGCTTGGCAACTCGATTATGCTTGATTCGTATATGAGTTATATGTGTCTTCAATCATTGGGTCATATGGATTATGCTTGTGCAATGATCGATATTAGGGTTGATCAGGAGTTAAGGATGAGATGGTTATTGCTATTCCAAATGTCGAAGATGATGGAGAGTTTCCTCACACGGTGAGGTTGGAGTACGAATGGGAGCCACCTAAATATGGTGTGTGTATGATATTTGGGCATGATGATATGTTATATCTAAAACGGGCTGTTGAAAAACCTAGAGGTGGCAAAACGGGCGAGCACGGGCTAAAACGGGCACAGGCTAGAACGGGCACGGGCTAGAACGGGCATGAGCTAAATGTGCACATGTTATACAAATTGCTTTATAGAAGACCAAAAATAACGAAATAAATTCATTAAACGTAATACTTCATTTATATTTAAAAAATTAAATATATTATACATGTAAGTTTTTCTTTAAAAACGATTATAATGTTCTCCAATTAAGAGAAAATATGTGCCCGTTAGTGCCCATTTAATTTTTCAACGGGCTAAATATGCCCATTTCAAAAAAAAAAGGGGGGGGCTAAATGTGCTCAAGTATTTTACAAAGTAATCAGAATTAGCCAATTTTTTTCATTTTGGGCACAAATTGCCACCTCTAGAAAAACCAAAGAGCTATGATGGTTTTCAATGACCTCCTAGACATACTTCTCGTGGCATTAATGTGGGTTCTAAGGTTCAGTTTAAGCCTAAGAAACAAGTTTACCAAGTCGTCTCTAAACAGAATGGTGTTAGTTCAAGTGGTACAAAAAAGAATTATGAAGTGCCTAGACAAGAGACGAATTCAGTTAACCCTTTTGATCCGCTTAATACCGTTGAGGAAGGTGATAAGCTTGGATCAAATGAGGGGTCGTCAAATTCGGGTAAGAGAGTAGTCCAAGATGTGGCTCTTTCGTCTAGTGAAACGAACAAGGTAGGGGCTTATTCGACTTTCGTTCCTAGTTCTTCTACCGTGGCTTCTAAAAAGATTGATGCCCCAGTTAATGAGGATAATGATAGTGAAGTGTTCGAGGTACACAACAAAACTGCCAATTTTATGGCTTCTACGAGCTCCAAGGTAATAAAGCTTCTAAAAGTGGCAATGAGTGGGAAATAAAAGCTTGTATGAACAATGGAAGGAAACTTATGATGAACACCCGTACAATGATGATGATTTTGATGATCATTTTTCGAATGATGCTCAAATGCAGTTTGCTAATGCCTTTCACATTAGTCTTCATGGTCAACTTAGATAGCATTTGTAGTAGGTCTTATAAGTGTGGCATGTCATTCTTATGAATGTTTAGGTTTGAAGCACAATTTGTGTATCTGTTTTCGCCTAGTTTTGGGTTGAGATGTGAGATTCACTCACATTCGTTATACTTAATTATTATTTGGAGTAACAGTTTCAGCAGGAAAACCTTTTACTAAAAAAGAAATGTTTTAAACCTTAAACCAAAATTACAAATGTAAAACCATATTGCAAATGTAAGAACTAAGAAGATTTCCCATTATTAAATGACACAAAATTAGCCAAATATGAACTTTAGACATAGTAAAATTGGTTCAGCTTATTAAATGACTGCAAATTAAAGTTGGTTTGTTAATTGTAAAGAGTATTTTGTCTAAGTTTGTTGAATGATTCACTACTTTGCTTTTACCCCACTCATAACTCTCTACTCATAGTCTTCCACTTTCGTATCATCTTTCTCCTAGCCTCCCTCCTTGACATTTTGTTAGAATTTTTGTGTGTGAGTGGTAGTAATCCTAATATATTCTCTGAATCGTGTTGAGATCACATTCAGATTGAAGTATTTCGACCCTATATGCCTCGGGTATCATGAAATCCTCAATTGGATAATTTTGAGAACTACACTTTGTTTCTAAGGCACGAGAAGTCAAAGTAATACACAGAAAATTGTTGTGTTTGTTGTGTTATGAAAGATATTAATTTTCGTATATATAACCCAACCGAAAGTTATTTATATTTGGTTAAAAATGGTTGGCTGGAAGAGTCACATCTGTTGATGAAGAGGTGTGTCTTTTGGTGGGGTGCGGCCCACTTGACCCCCATTCTTTGTTTGTGGCGGCATCACGCTAGCTAGAACGAGTGTGCACTCCACACCTCCTAACTCGACTGTAAGGTAAACATGATTAAGTCATTGATCTCAACTAAATCATAATTACATAAAATATACGTGATGGCACTAAAATCACCAACTTTCTCCGATACTTGCATCACCAACAAGTAAATTGTAGAAAACGGTCGATTCTTATGAACCGGTTCGAACCAAGTCAGTAGTAACCCGATGGATCAATTCGGGTTTTGAATCTTCAAAAACCCGTCCAGCAACGGGGCGGTAACATCTCCGGTCACCAGTCTACAACTTCAACCAGTTAGGTCGAGCCAGGTTTTTTGGTCATGACACTTGTAAAACTTGTTCTCCCTCTTCTTTCATCAACTATTTCTTTTGTAACAAATCATTTTGTTACACATCATTGTGTGAAATTTCTTTCGTAAAATTTATGTGGTTAAAGCATTCCTCTTATTAAAATTTTGATCCACCTATGTTGGTAATATTGAGTGAGTCTAACATGTTACAAGTCGACACCCTTCACATTTTATAATTATATCGTGTTCGACTTCAGGATGACACGTAGGGATGATATCTGGGTTCACATCGGATTTGATTGGTTGGGGACATATCCACGAATTTGGCTCTAAATTCAAACATGTGTGTGTTTGCGCGTTTGAAATAGGGATGGCAACGGGGCGGGGATTATCGGGGATTGTATTTACCATCCCCATCCCCGTTACTCACTCCCCATCCCCATCCCCGCCTCCATCTCCATCGGGGAATCGTTTTACATCCCCATCCCCATCCCCAATGGAGATCGGGGATCCCCACGGGGATTCGGGGATTCCGGCGTTATAAATTGAGCATAAAAATTACATAAGTAATCGAAATTATAAAGAACTGATCTATAAATGTCTTAAAAAGCATACATCGTACATAGTTGGATTAATTAAAATGTCATTCAACTTTAAAATATCGTAAATGCTGAAACATCACATACAATACAAAAATAAACTGTATCGAATGTGTGTATTCGGACAAAATATTGGTAGAATAATATGTAGTTATTGTTTAACATTTTTAAAGTATTTGATCCACTAAATATCATATATACAGACATATTGTAACACCCCCAAAATTTGATACAGCGGAAGACTCAACAAGCTTTCGGGTTGCTACGGGGATTGGTATCCATTCAAAGTCATGAAAGAACGAGATAAAGTAAACATAAGAAAAACACAACCAAAACGGGTTTTAAAGTTTACATTTATCCCAAGAATTATCAAAAGTAAGGCCCAAAAGAAATAAACGTAGGTCCACAATAGTTATCAGAGTTTTAGAAAAATAGATCCATAACCGGTGCCATTGCCAAGCCGATAATCCAAGCATCCAAAGGGCATCACTTAATTACCTGAGAAAACGTGCTAAAAGTCAGCTTTCGCTGGTGAGATCATAGGTTTAAATTCATAATTCAATATAGTGGACATATACGCAAAACGCTTGCTAGCTAGACTAGGCCTCAATCATCCAACCAAAATAATCCAACCAAATCAAATCAACCCTATAGGTGCATGCTATAGCCCAAATCAATCCAATCAATGGCTTACCTAGCTCAAGTCTAGGCCTCGCTCTATAACCAATCCAAATCAATCAATATGCATTCGCAAGGATGCGACATGCCCAACATTCGTAAGGATACGGCATGTTATTGCATTCGTAAGGATACGACATGCACTGCATTCGTAAGGATACGACATGCTCTACACTACCTAGTTCTATAAGCATAGCAAGTTTTAAAATAAATAAACCGATAATAGTCCACATAAAAAATTTGCACGTTTCTCACCCCAAGAATTGAAAACAAAGTTCAAGAGTAAAAGTGGGGCTATGACTCACCTCAAGTCCAGAAAATCCTCAAAAAAAATCGATAGATGAAAGACGTAAGCAAACTCAAGTAACGGCAACTACAGACTCGGCACTTCCTAACAATATCAAACTCGTTCAGAAATCATTTCCTCGAAAATCAAATATTCCCATTCCCGAACGTATTCCGTTTTATTTTCCAAAAATATCCATTTCTCGAATTAACTTCATATTAATTTGAAATTTGACGTTTGGTATCCATATGGGTGAAGGGTAGACACAACTCAAACCAAAAAGCCACAACAAACAAAATAATAAACCAACTATGGGTCTAATATTAGCCCAACATATTATTTAAATAAATCATCGAAGGTTATCAAATCCGTCGATTTGGTAATCCCCCATATTTATTTATGTAATATATCATTCCAAAATTATACCCAACCTAAAGCACATAGCACAAAGAATTCTATTTGGTATATATCATAGTCGAATAACTCCCTATATATATCGTCGAATCGGCCAAATTCCACGAGATACATAGTAATTTATTACCCTAAAACATATACCACATCCTATGGGCGTCGCGGGATACAATGCTCATTAATATACTCATTTTATATAAACAAATAACTCGATCTAATCCGTCGATTAAATAAGTCATTTGCTATAGAAAATGTTTATATTAATCGTCACATATCCGTGACAACACAAAAGTCACAATATAAAGCCCACTTGGACTTTAAATAACCACACTCGTATAACTCGATAAGTTTCTAAATTTATAAAAACCGTTATATTTTTATTTATTACTCACCTGACTTATTAGTTTTCGTCGTTATTTATAGTTATTATTTATAACAATATTCCGACATTTATTACACTATTTGCATAGTATAATAACTATCGTTATATTATTATACGTTTACTCGTGATCGTTTTATTATTAATATACGCATTTATATATATATATATATATATATATATATATATATATATATATATATATATATATATATATATATATATATATATATATATATATATATATACATGTTTATCACATCTATATACGTATATAAACGATTATATTCTCAATAATATTATTACGAGTATTATTTTTAATGTTTGACTTTTAAATATTTATCGAGTCATAGAATTTGGTCATCTGTCCGAGTCATGACTCTCGGCTCATAGTCCAAGTCCAACATAAGAATCAAGTCAAAATAAATAAATCATCTCCGTCCAAATCAATCCCATAACCACGTGCTACAACAAGAGGGTCCGACTACGGCACCCAACTAACCTATCTCCGTCATCTGATGACCGTCTCACAATCGGTCCCCAAGTTCCACATTCGACAACACATCTCCAATATAACTGGTAATCCAAGTCTACCACTTCAAGTCCAAATAAGAATCCATGGTCAAAAATGACAACAATAATAATCCGACAAGTAACATAACAACCGAAAATATAAACAATTACGGGTTGAGTTACCAAGTCAACCCGGGTCAATATGACACTCGAAATAAGATACGGGAGTCCCACACGAGACCATTTGGTCTCGGCTAGCTCTAGTTCGAGCCAATATGACCCAAACAGCCCCCTTGGGGGTGTCGGCCGAAAAACCAAACGACCACAAGGTCAACCAAACATCACAAACAAGCACCAAATATCCAAAAATCATCAAATGGTCAAAGATAACACATCCAAGACCCAAACCGAGAGCCAATGCTCTCGGTTGAACCTCGACCCATCGAAAATAACATAAACCCGGATACCAAACATTTTTCTTTAATCCATTTCATCAAAACCCATTAAAATCTTTCGTTAATAATCAAGAAAACCCGAAAAGAAACCAAACCCGTGACCCTAGGTCACGACTTTAACCAAAATACGAGCCAAAGCTCATCCTACCTTCGATTCCCAAGACCAAATCGAAAGGATCTTCAAAACCACGACAAGAAATGACGAATTTGTGGTGATAACAAGATGAAAACAATATATTTAGGGCGCGTGTTTATATGGATCGGGTAGAGAATGATGTGAGGAGTTGATTGGTGGTGTTGGTTTTGATAGGTGAGCGGCGGTGAAGGTGGTGGTGGCCGAAAAAGACACGGCGGCTAGGGTTTTGGAGGTTGGGGATGAAGTGTAGAGAGAGAGAGTTTAATTTGTGAGGGTGTGGTGTGGGTGTGTTTGCTATAACCGGACCACAAGGACGATTCATGTAATATACTCTTAAAAAAAAGTTTTCTTTTTTTTTATTATTAATAATAATAATAGTGAAGGTGTAGTGGGTTAAGTAGCCCAATGTAAATACACGGGCCAAACCCAAAACCTTAAATAACCATACCACTTTCTCAAACCGAACACGTTCCAAAAAAAAATAATCAAAACCTCGCGATAATATCCAAACCAATATTAAAAATATAATTAAAATTGTTAGGTTAACCTAGTGCCGGAGTCAATGTAGTGCCAAAATAACGATCTCAAAATAAATCATCACGAACGAACCAAACCAAACCATAAATAAATAATCAAATCCTCTTAATTAACATACGATCAAATACACATTCCAACGTTCATAAAATATCTCGTCACAATAACTTTTCAAAAATTCCAAAATTATAATTTTTAATGTAATGCGGGTTTTAAAAACGGCTCCCTATTTTGCCAGTTGTCACATCCTCCCAGCCTCAAAAGAAACCCGTCCCGGGTTTCTCTCGGAACAGCCCATCTACGAAGTAAAAAGCTTCGGATATCTCTTTCGAAACTCATCCTCACGTTCCCACGTGAATTCCGGTCCATGCAGCGAATTCCAACGAACTTTGATGAGCGGGATGCGACTTCTCTTAAGTCGTTTAATCTCTCTATCCAATATCTCAATCGGTTCTTCCACAAAATTTAAACTCTCATCCACACGAATATCCTTGATTGGTATAACTGGCGTTTCCTCCGAAAGACATTTCTTCAGATTGCTAACATGAAACACATCATGAACTTTATTCAATTCCATTGGCAATTCCAATCGATAAGCTACGGGCCCAATTCTTTCCAAAATAAGAAATGGTCCAATGTAGCGGGGATTTAGTTTCCCACGTTTCCCAAAACGTATCACACCCTTCCAAGGCGAGACTTTCAGCATCACTTTGTCTTCAACCTGGAATTCTAGGGGTTTACGCCTTTGATCGGCGTAACTTTTCTGCTTATCTCTAGCTGCTTGTAGTCGATCTCGAATTTGCGTTACCTTCTCAGTAGTTTCCAAAATAAGCTCAGGGCTTGTGAGTTGGCTTTCTCCAACTTCTGCCCAACCAATAGGTGAACGACATTTACGACCATACAAGGCTTCAATTGGTGCAGCCTTAAGACTTGTGTGGTAGCTATTGTTGTAGGAGAACTCTGCAAGGGGTAGATATTTCTCCCAGCCTTTACCAAAGTCTATTATGCATGCGCGAAGCATATCCTCCAAAGTCTGAATAGTTCTCTCACTTTGGCCATCGGTTTGGGGGTGATATGCAGTACTCATATCAAGTCTCGTCCCCAAAGCGGTTTGAAGTGATCGCCACAATGCTGACGTGAAGCGGCTGTCGCGATCAGAAATAATCGATATCGGAACTCCATGACGAGAAACAATCTCCTTCACATACAACCTCGCAAGTTTGTCGACACTATCATCTTCACTAATCGCAAGGAAATGAGCAGACTTAGTCAAACGATCCACAATTACCCATATAGCATCGCAACCGCTAGCTGTCTTTGGTAATTTGGTAATAAAGTCCATCGTGATACGCTCCCACTTCCAAACTGGGAGTTCTGGCTGCGTCAATAATCCTGACGGTCTTTGATGTTCGGCTTTAACCTTAGAACAAGTCAAACACTTACTAACATACAACGCTATATCTGCCTTCATATTTGGCCACCAATATAACTTTTTCAAATCTTGGTACATCTTGTCAAACCCAGGATGAATAGAGTATCTTGACTTATGCGACTCGTGCATAATCAACTCTCGAATTCCTCCATACAATGGTACCCAACTTCGTTCTACAAAACATAATACTCCATCTGAACGCTTAACAAAACCCTTCTCATTTTCTGTCATCCCAAATATGTTCTCAACAGGTCGATTCTCTGCTTTCAACGCTTCCGTTTGAGCTTCCAATACTTGAGACGGTAATGGCGATACGATAGTCATCCCTAATGACCTAACTCGTAACGGTGGAATTCTCTCCTTGCGACTAAGAGCATCAGCAACGACGTTTGCTTTACCATGATGGTAGCGAATTTCACAATCATAATCGCTTAGCAACTCAATCCAACGTCGCTGCCTCGTGTTGAGCTCTTTTTGGTTCAAAATGTGTTGCAGACTTTTGTGGTCGGTAAACACTACACACTTGGTTCCATACAAGTAATGACTCCATATCCTCAAAGCAAAAACCACAGCACCTAACTCCAAATCATGGGTGGTGTAGTTCTTCTCGTGCTTCTTGAGCTGTCGGGAAGCATAAGCTATCACTTTCTCTCGTTGCATTAACACAGCTCCTAAACCTTTATGAGAAGCGTCACAATAAACAACAAAGTCCTCGTTACCTTCAGGTAACGCTAAGATAAGAGCACTACACAACATTTCCTTAAGTAACTGAAATGCTTCCTCTTCCTTATCTCCCCATTCATACTTAACACTCTTTTGAGTCAATTTGGTCAACGGTTTTGCTGTCTTCGAAAATCCCTCAATGAATCTTCGGTAATAACCGGCTAATCCCAAAAATTGACGAACTTCTGTTGGGGTCGTAGGTGCAGCCCAATCTTTAATCGCTTCGATCTTAGCAGGATCCACATGAACTCCTTGTCTATCAATCACATGACCTAGAAATTGTACCGTCGGAATCCAAAATTCACATTTCGAAAACTTGGCATACAGTTTCTCCTTCCTGAGCAATTCTAAGATAAGTCTTAGATGCTCCTCATGCTCCTTCTAACTCTTCGAATAAATTAGAATGTCATCGATGAACACAATCAAAAACTTATCTAAGTAAGGCTTACACACCCGATTCATGAGATCCATGAATACCGCCGGTGCGTTGGTCAACCCAAACGGCATCACCTGAAACTCGTAATGCCCGTAACGGGTTCTGAAAGCCGTTTTCAGAATATCATCCTCGCGAACTCGAAGCTGATGATATCCCGATCTTAAATCGATCTTCGAATACACACTCGATCCTTGCAGCTGGTCGAACAAATCATCGATCCTCGGTAACGGGTATCTATTCTTCACCGTTAACTTGTTCAACTCTCGATAATCAATACACATGCGAAACGATCCATCCTTCTTCTTCACAAATAAGACCGGGGCTCCCCAAGGCGAAGAACTTGCTCTTATGAATCCCTTTTCGGCTAACTCCGCTAATTATTTCGACAACTCTTCCAATTCAGTAGGTGCAAGACGGTAAGGCGCTCGTGCTACAGGTGCAGCACCAGGTATCAACTCAATCTGAAATTCCACTTGTCTAGTAGGCGGAATTCCCGGCAAATCATCGAGAAACACATCCGAAAAATCACGAACTATAGGTACATCTCCAATGCACCTTTCCCTCTTCTCCTCTCTCCTTCCTCATAAATTTGAGCTAAGAAAAGGTAACATCCTTTTTCCATTAGCTTCGGCAATTTAGTGCAAGATATGACCGCTAATCTAGATGGGCCTCTCAAATCCTTTCTATCTCCTGGTATGTTCAGAATCTCCTTGCCGTAAGGTACACGCACGATCTTCTCATCGCAAAGTATATGAGCACGATACTTCGACAACCAATCCATACCAATAATGACATCAAAACTTCCTAACATGACGGGTAAAAGATCTACGTTGAAAGGACGATTCAGAAAGTTTAACGTGCAACCGCGAATGATAGTCCTAATCCTCTCTATGTTCCCATTAGCTAACTCTACATCATAACCAATTCCTAAGGCAATCGGGGGTTTCTCTAGTAAGGGTGCAAACTTAGTGGACACAAAACTCTTATCGGCACCAGTATCAAATAGTATGGAAGCGTAACGATTATTGAGAAGGAACGTACCAGTAACGACGTTCAGATCTTCTCCTCTCTCATTCCCAAGTGCATACACTCTTCCATGAGCAGCTCCAGCTTCCACACGTTGGTCCCCAATATCTTGTCGTCTACGGTTTCCTCCAGCTCCACGGTTTCCATTATTGTACCCATTACCACCCGATCCTTGATTTCCTCGGTTCCACGATTCCCACACTCATTCCTACAATGTCCCTTCTTTCCATATCCATAACAAGTAACATTTACCTTGCTCATAGTTTCAGAAGTAGCTTGAACCATAGCAAGTGGTCGAGCTCTACAATCCTTAGCTATGTGTCCCATCTTAGAGCAATTCTTGCACATCACAGTACATCGACCAGAATGATGCTTGTAACATCGGTTACACTTGGGTGCATCTCCATTGTAGTTCTTCTTATCTCCATCTCCCATAGCATAGGCTCTAGTAGTTGTTTGTCGCTTGTTTCAATGATCATTACCCTTAGAGTGATTATCCCTCTTCCTCTTTCCATTCTTGTCTTTCTCAGCTTCTTCCAATGCCAATGAGTCCATCAATTGTTGAGCAATAGTGATAGCCTCATGAATGTTTGCAGGCTTAGAAGAAATCACATCGTTCCTTGTAGCTACAGGCAACCCATCGGTATACCTCTCAATTCTTTGAGTCTTAGTCCTAACCATATCGGGACAAAGTAGGGCTAACTCTCGATAACGGCGATTATAAGTTGCCATATCGGTACCTTTCACCTTATGGTTCCAGAACTCAATCTCCAGCTTCTTAATCTCATTCCTTGGGCAGTAAGTCTGAATCAGCAAAGACTTAAATTGTTCCCAAGTCATAGCATAAGCCACATCACTCCCAACCGAGTTACGGTAATTGTTCCACCAAGTTAAAGCTTCATCCTTGAAAGTAAAAGATGCAAACTTTACCTTCGTATTCTACGCACAACCACTGACATTAAACACTGACTCAGTCTTTTCTATCCACCTGACCAAGTAGACCACTCCTTCAGTTCCACCAAACTCAACGGGTCCACAGATCTTAAACTCCTTGTAGTTACATCCATTAGCACGAACAGGTGGAAATGTTCCAGCAGAATTGTTGGAATGATTCGACTCAGCTAGTAGCTTAGCAATTCGTTGCTCCACAAGTTGATTGATCATTGCTTGATCCACAGTAGGTGCATTAAGTGGAACATGATCATTGTCTCCCTGAACATCAACATTTTGATTCCTGTTGTTGCGGTTAGTAGTGTCCAGGTTATCAGGAGTAGGGGTCTCAACATTTCGAGTAGGACGGCGTCCTCGACGACCAGGGGTAGTCGTTGCAGGACCAGTTCTGGTAGCTCTAACAGGGTTTCGTCGTGGGGCCATTGATCTGAAACATCATACAAGTTCGTGAGTCTCCGATAGAACTTATCATATGCTCAACAAGAATTAAATCAACGAAGCCAAGTCATGGAAAGAATATCAATAGTACACCACAAGACATCAATAAGGCGAATAGGAACTCAATTTCCATAATATCCAAAAACCACATAATACCATATAATGATAACCATCAACCATACAATAAAGATCCAACATCGTTCCAACTACCGAAAAACACAAAAGATAATAATCGTTCCAAACGAGACGAATAATCAACGGAAAATACATCAAAAATAGGATAACTAGCTTTTCCAACTGAACACTCCTCGGTTAGGAAAGCAACAAGATAACATAGCTCAAACATCTAGCCACGCTGCTGGCTGAGGCTCCTCAACTCCTACCTCAAGCCATCAAGATCTCTCCATAATGATCCTAACTCCACACTATGGGTGTCCCTGTCTCTCTTGAGGTCAGCCACCTCCTTCTCCAGCTCGGCATTCCTTTGCCATAACTTGCGGTCGGCCTCTCGAGCTGTAATAAAACCTCGTTGTAAACTCTCAATATGCTCGTAAACCTCCATCAAACCTCTCCTCATCTCAGTAACTCTCCTCTCAGCCGTAACCATGTCAATCCTCAACTCCCCAATGAACTCAACGGTCACCCTATCAATCCGCTCAGACATACGTGTAACTCTCTCACCAAGATCAGTAATCTGAGCCCACATCCTACCAGTCTCACCTAACTCTGCATGCTCACCAGAAACCTCAGAAGGTGCATCCGACTCAACGGGACTACCAGGTGGCAACTCAAACAAAAATGGATGATCAGGTGAAACAGGCTCAATCGGATGTATAGGTGAATCAGGCTCCCCAGCCTGAGCTGGCGGCACTAATAACTCATCATCATCATCAGGCATTTCCTCCTCCTGAGGGTCATCCTCCTCCTCAGGGTCATCATCATCACCCTGCTCAGACTCCTGAGGGTCATCAGCCTCATCCTCACCCTCGTACTCCTCCTCCTCCTCATCGAAAGAGTACATCATCAATCGTCGTCTCCTAACAGGTGAACCATGTGGTGAAGGGGTAGGTGATCTAGGACGACGACGCAATGATGCAGGTGGCGCCTCTGACAGAAGAGAGTGAGCATCTATCTGTAAAGGTGGTGAAGTAGGGCGTACCGACATACGTGCCGTAGCTCGGTGGGCAAAACGTGGAGCCACACGAGCCAAAGCCTGATGAAGTGTAAGC
Organism: Artemisia argyi; assembly: GCA_030686995.1. Classification (NCBI taxonomy): domain Eukaryota; kingdom Viridiplantae; phylum Streptophyta; class Magnoliopsida; order Asterales; family Asteraceae; genus Artemisia; species Artemisia argyi. The sequence goes on from JARVZY010006241.1 coordinate 13,119, forward strand.
TGCCTCGATGTACCAGGGAGCCCTAGAGAAGATGAGGGTCCCAGCGTAGATGCATCAGGTGGTGCTGAAGTAGAAGCTGTAAGTGCACAGTAGCTGAATGCATGGCAACCTGGTAAGGATCGTCAGGAGCCATGGTAAACTGTGCTGGAAATACCGGTGCAGTAAGAATATCCTCAACAACATCGGGCGTACGGGAGGCCATAGTCTGTGACAACGGCGTAGGGTAGGTGTAAGTGTTTCAAAACAACTAAACCGCGAACTCAAAATACCATATCAACATCATCATATAATTCCAAATCATATATAACCAAGAAAGATTTAAAATACCGCATTACTAAAATCATTCGCAAACAATTAAGCCATATAATTCCTCAAAACGCCATCATATCACTAAATCAATAAACCTCAAATCCTCAAATCATCTCAAGAATCCCATATCCAATAATCATCTCAATATATCTCAATATGAACAATGATGCTTCGGCTTGGCGGGCTGGCGGGCAATGGTTGAGGACCGTTTTCTATAAAATCGGTTATAGTTTAGGTGTCTATTTACCTAGTTCTCTATAACCTTGGCTCTGATACCAATCTGTAACACCCCCAAAATTTGATACAGCGGAAGACTCAACAAGCTTTCGGGTTGCTACGGGGATTGGTATCCATTCAAAGTCATGAAAGAACGAGATAAAGTAAACATAAGAAAAACACAACCAAAACGGGTTTTAAATTTTACATTTATCCCAAGAATTATCCAAAGTAAGGCCCAAAAGAAATAAACATAGGTCCACAATAGTTATCAGAGTTTTAGAAAAATAGATCCATAACCGGTGCCATTGCCAAGCCTCCAATCCAAGCATCCAAAGGGCATCACTTAATTACCTGAGAAAACGTGCTAAAAGTCAGCTTTCGCTGGTGAGATCATAGGTTTAAATTCATAATTCAATATAGTGGACATATACGCAAAACACTTGCTAGCTAGACTAGGCCTCAATCATCCAACCAAAATAATCCAACCAAATCAAATCAACCCTATAGGTGCACGCTATAGCCCAAATCAATCCAATCAATGGCTTACCTAGCTCAAGTCTAGGCCTCGCTCTATAACCAATCCAAATCAATCAATATGCATTCGCAAGGATGCGACATGCCCAACATTCGTAAGGATACAACATGTTTTTGCTTCGTAAGGATACGACATGCGCTGCATTCGTAAGGATACGATATGCTCTACACTACCTAGTTCTATAAGCATAGCAAGTTTTAAAATAAATAAACCGATAATAGTCCACATAAAACATTTGCACGTTTCTCACCCCAAGAATTGAAAACAAAGTTCAAGAGTAAAAGTGGGGCTATGACTCACCTCAAGTCCAGAAAATCCTCAAAAGAAATCGATAGATGAAAGACGTAAGCAAACTCAAGTAACGGCAACTACAGACTCGGCACTTCCTAACAATATCAAACTCGTTCAGAAATCATTTCCTCGAAAATCAAATATTCTCATTCCCGAACGTATTCCGTTTTACTTTCCAAAAATATCCATTTTTCTAATTAACTTCATATTAATTTGAAATTTGACGTTTGGTATCCATATGGGTGAAGGGTCGACACAACTCAAACCAAAAAGCCACAACAAACAAAATAATAAACCAACTATAGGTCTAATATTAGCCCAACATATTATTTAAATAAATCATCGAAGCTTATCAAATCCGTCGATTTGATAATCCCCCATATTTATTTACGTAATATATCGTTCCAAAATTATACCCAACCTAAAGCACATAGCACAAAGAATTCTATTTGGTATATATCGTAGTCGAATAACTCCCTATATATATCGTCGAATCGGCCAAATTCCACGAGATACATAGTAATTTATTACCCTAAAACATATACCACATCCTATGGGCGTCGCGGGATACAATGCTCATTAATATAATCATTTTATATAAACAAATAACTCGATCTAATCCGTCGATTAAATAAGTCATTTGCTATAGAAAATGTTTATATTAATCGTCACATATCCGTGACAACACAAAAGTCACAATATAAAGCCCACTTGGACTTTAAATAACCACACTCGTATAACTCGATAAGTTTCTAAATTTATAAAAACCATTATATTTTTATTTATTACTCACCTGACTTATTAGTTTTCGCCGTTATTTATAGTTATTATTTATAACAATATTCCAACATTTATTACACTATTTGCATAGTATAATAACTATCGTTATATTATTATACGTTTACTCGTGATCGTTTTATTATTAATATACGCATTTATTTATTTATATATATATATATATATATATATATATATATATATATATATATATATATATATATATACACACACGTTTATCACGTCTATATACGTATATAAATGATTATATTCTCAATAATATTATTACGAGTATTATTTTTAATGTTTGACTTTTAAATATTTATCGAGTCATAGAATTTGGTCACATGTCCGAGTCATGACTCTCGGCTCATAGTCCAAGTCCAACATAAGAATCATGTCAAAATAAATAAATCATCTCCGTCCAAATCAATCCCATAACCACGTGCTACAACAAGAGGGTCCGACTACGGCACCCAACTAACCTATCTCCGTCATCTAATGACCGTCTCACAATCGGTCCCTAAGTTCCACATTCGACAACACATCTCCAATATAGCTGGTAATCTAAGTATACAACTTCAAGTCCAAATAAGAATCCATGGTCAAAAATGACAGCAACAATAATAATCCGACAAGTAACATAACAACCGAAAATATAAACAATTACGGGTTGAGTTACCAGGTCAACCCGGGTCAATATGACACTCGAAATAAGATACGGGAGTCCCGCCCGAGACCATTTGGTCTCGGCTAGCTCTAGTTCGAGCCAATACGACCCAAACAGCCCCCTTGGGGGTGTCGGCCGAAAAACCAAACGACCACAAGGTCGACCAAACATCACAAACAAGCACCAAATATCCAAAAATCATCAAATGGTCAAAGATAACACATCCAAGACCCAAGCCGAGAGCCAATGATCTCGGTTGAACCTCGACCCATCGAAAATAACATAAACCCGGATACCAAACATTTTTCTTTAATCCATTTCATCAAAACCCATTAAAATCTTTCGTTAATAATCAAGAAAACCCGAAAAGAAACCAAACCCGTGACCCTAGGTCACGACTTTAACCAAAATACGAGCCAAAGCTCATCCTACCTTCGATTCCCAAGACCAAATCGAAAGGATCTTCAAAACCACGACAAGAAATGACGAATTTGTGGTGATAACGAGATGAAAACAATAGATTTAGGGCGCGTGTTTATATGGATCGGGTAGAGAATGATGTGAGGAGTTGATTGGTGGGGGAGCGGCGATGAAGGTGGTGGTGGCCGGAAAAGACACGGCGGCTAGGGTTTTTGGATGTTGGGGATGAAGTGTAGAGAGAGAGAGTGAAATTTGTGAGGGTGTGGTGTGGGTGTGTTTGCTATAACCGGACCACAAGGACGATTCATGTAATATACTCTTAAAAAAAAAGTTTTTTTTTTTTTTTTTTTTTTTTTTTTTTTTAATTGTTAATAATAATAATAGTGAAGTGTAGTGGGTTAAGTAGCCCAATGTAAATACACGGGCCAAACCCGAAACCTTAAATAACCATACCACTTTCTCAAACCGAACACGTTCCAAAAAAAAAATAATCAAAACCTCGCGATAATATCCAAACCAATATTAAAAATATAATTAAAATTGTTAGGTTAACCTAGTGTCGGAGTCAATGTAGTGCCAAAATAACGATCACAAAATAAATCATCACGAACGAACCAAACCAAACCATAAATAAATAATCAAATCCTCATAATTAACATACGATCAAATACACATTCCAACGTTCATAAAATATCTCGTCACAGTAAGTTTTCAAAAATTCCAAAATTATAATTTTTAATGTAATGCGGGTTTTAAAAACGGTTTCCTATTTTGCCAGTTGTCACACATATATACTTTAAGTATAATACTTGTCACTATTCACTAACATATACATATACAAGTATATGTAGTATTAATACACATATAACTTATACAGTGTATACTTATACATTAAATGTTTGGGTTCGGGTTCGGGGTCGGGGATTTTTGTTATTCCCATCCCCGCCCCCATCCCCGGTTTTATAATTTGGGGATTCCCCGTCCCCATCCTCATCCCCGGTCAACTTGGGGATTCCCCAGTCAAATCGGATTTGGGGATCGGATCCCCGTCGGTTACGGATTTTTTTGTCATCTCTAGTTTGAAAGGGTGTGTGAAGCCTGTGAATCTCTACCCAAATCAATACTAGGTAGAATGGTTGAAGTGTGTTCGAGATACCTTATATCGAAATATTAAGATTTAGCGTAATTCACGGTGCGTGTGTTAAAGGGAAGATGTTAGTTGTTGATAGGAGCTGATTGTTGGGGTGCAGAGATAAATAACTCGATGCTTTACTAATACCATATGGAGATTATTGTTAGTATCTCACATCGGTAGATGTGGAAAAGTTAATGATATGAGATGCAACAGTCACCATATCCTGTTGTAGATCGTGTGAGATGGTGCTCCATTAAATTACCTGTGCCAACCTATGGACGGTAAACAATATATGTTTTCTTATCCATACCACACGGTTCACAAATGATCGACACTTACAAATAGCAATCTTGTATATATATACACGATGCTACACGAATAAGGTTTTGGCACTCACAAAAAATCACAATCGTGACTAAAGGTTGCTAAAAATAAAGTCTGAAAAGATTGACACAACGAATCGAAATCTTGACTAAAGAATGCTACCCCAACAATATAAAAAGAGTTGACATACTATGTATTAGTCGTTAAAAATATCATAAACGATGGTTAAAAAAAAGTTAAAACCCGCAAATGACAATTTACATATATATAATTTGAGAGATGGATTATGATAAGGATGATTTACGTAGTATTCTTTTGTAACTTTTGCCTTAAAGCTGGATTTTCAAATTTGTTTCTAGGGCTTTCTTGTTCTCCATATCAATTTGTTAACAGAAGCTTTATATAAAGAGATGCTTTTAGTCGGTAAAAGTTGATATGGTCAACTTTCATATAATAATTAAACTATTTACCAAAATATAAAAGGCCTGCAATTTTGAAAAATCCTTAACAAAAAGCATCCACGTCGGCTGATAATTATATAATCATGCATTGCTATGAATTACGTAATGTATGCTTAGTTAACATCTTATTACATCGACTATGAATTATATCGATTAATAAACTTTGCGTTGTAATTAAGACACAAAGACGTATAGTATGTAATATGTATGTTTGTTTAACGAACATGGGGTTTCATGCGTTTTTCCAAGTATTGTATGTATCTATCACGATAGTTTTTAACGGGTATGTATCTATCACGATAACTTGGTCAATTCGAGTTTTACTATACCCTCAAGATACGATAAAAGGTTAAAAGCATATACTTTATCTTGAAAATAATTAAATATTTGGGAAACAGAATAATTGAAAATGTCAATAGTGCTGACCAATTCATATATGTAGTGACTCCCAAGTCCCAAATGTCCTACTCCATGTCCTATTGTCCAAATATAATACATATGCAATTTGATGGAATAGAGGCCTATAAAAGAGGGTTTGGTTCTCTTGTGTAACACATTCAATCTATCAATATATTACTACACTTTTGTGAGTGAACAAAGGCGACTCTACTTGATTAAAATGGCCACATTTTGGCCGCGCTTATTATTTGCCTTCGCAATATGTGCATTAGCTTCTAATGCCATGGCTAATCGTGATGATTTATCACCTCCTCCTACATACATCTATAAGTCTCCACCGCCACCATCGCCTTCACCTCCTCCTCCATACATCTATAAGTCGCCACCACCACCATCTCCCTCACCTCCTCCTCCATACATCTACAAGTCGCCACCACCGCCATCTCCATCACCTCCTCCTCCATACATGTACAAGTCTCCACCGCCACCATCGCCTTCACCTCCTCCTCCATACATCTATAAGTCGCCACCACCGCCATCTCCATCACCTCCTCCTCCATACATCTACAAGTCGCCACCACCACCATCTCCATCACCTCCTCCTCCATACATATACAAGTCTCCACCGCCACCATCGCCTTCCCCTCCTCCTCCATACATCTATAAGTCGCCACCACCGCCATCTCCATCACCTCCTCCTCCATACATCTACAAGTCGCCACCACCACCATCTCCATCACCTCCACCTCCATACATATACAAGTCTCCACCGCCACCATCGCCTTCACCACCTCCTCCATACATCTATAAGTCGCCACCACCGCCATCTCCATCACCTCCTCCTCCATACATATATAAGTCGCCACCACCGCCATCTCCATCACCTCCTCCTCCATACATCTACAAGTCGCCCCCACCGCCATCTCCATCACCTCCTCCTCCATACATATACAAGTCTCCACCACCACCATCGCCTTCACCTCCTCCTCCATACATTTATAAGTCGCCACCACCGCCATCTCAATCACCTCCTCCTCCATACATCTACAAGTCGCCACCACAGCCATCTCCATCACCTCCCCCGCCATACATGTACAAGTCTCCACCACCACCATCGCCTTCACCTCCTCCTCCATACATCTATAAGTCGCCACCACCGCCATCTCCATCACCTCCTCCTCCTCCATACATATACAAGTCTCTACCGCCACCATCGCCTTCACCTCCTCCTCCGTACATCTACAACTCGCCACCACCGCCATCTCCATCACCTCCTCCTCCATACATCTACAAGTCCCCACCACCGCCATTTCCATTACCTCCTCCTCCATACATCTATAAGTCTCCACCACTACCATCGCCTCCACCTCCTCCTCCATACATCTATAAGTCTCCACAACCTCCATCTCCTTCGCCACCTCCTCCTTACATCTACAAGTCACCTCCACCACCATCTCCTTCACCTCCTCCTCCATACATCTATAAGTCTCCACCACCACCATCACCTTCACCTCCTCCTCCATACATCTATAAGTCTCCACCACCTCCTTCTCCTTCACCACCTCCTCCTTACGTCTACAAGTCACCGCCACCACCATCTCCTTCACCTCCTCCTCCTTACATATACAAGTCTCCACCACCACCTTCACCATCACCACCACCTCCCTATATCTATAAATCTCCACCACCACCATCATCATTTCCTCCACCAGCATATTACTACAAATCACCACCTCCTTCGTCACGCTCACCTTCTTCACCATACTATTACAAGTCACCACCTCCTCCGTCTCACTCTCCACCCCCATACTACTATAAATCTCCACCGCCACCTCCACCTACACCGTCTAAGAGATATACGAACAATAATATCGTTTAACCGAATAACTACTACCCAAAGTACTTTTGACATTGGTTATATTATACATGTATTTACTAATACATTTCAATTTTTATTAATTTCTCATCCTCATGTTATTTTATGGTACAATAAGTTACAGTGTGACTCGTTGTAAATGATTGATGTATACCAAAAATTTATTTCTTATAATCATTATTAATTTTCATGTGCTATATAAGTCACATAAAATGTTCAAATTTTATGTATTGTTTGCGTTTCGATCTCCTCTTTTTAAAAGCAACAACACTCAACAATTGCTCTAATTATACATTGATCAAAGAGACTAAACATTAATGGCTGCATGAGTCTGTGACAACCCATAAAAATATTGATTAATTGATTTTGACGGCGCTTACATATATAGCGAAACTTAAATGCCTTAAGCATCCCAAGTAATTTTCTTCCATAGAAGAGATGATAGAAATCATCATAATCATCAACCACGTACTCTAATTCCGAATTCTTCTTTCTGGCAAGAATAACAGCTAGTATAAGGAGGGTGGCAGTGGTGGGCGGCATCACTAACGGCATGCCTTTGCCGGTGGTGAACACCGTCGCCACTTCGCCAGCATGCTCAACGGCATGGGTCCAACGGCAAACATTGCCTCAGCGGTTTGGATATTTTCGAAGCAAAATATGACCGTTGTAATTAATTTTCGAACGTTGGAGGAGGAGCGGTGCAAACAAAAAAAATAAAATAAAAAATCTCTATATATATTAAACTAAAACACATACATTTTTAACACAAACAATACAATTCACATATATAACCAATTCACATATTTTTACAAATAGTTTTATTATCTTCTTCTTCATCCGACTCGATATTGAGTCCCGCCGAATCGTCCGAACTAGTGCCATCCGGTAGCACCCTAGAAACCTTATTAGCCGCGTACGATTCAATTGACGACACGGAAAGCTCTACCGAAACTCGGGAGTATGTAACCCGTTTTCCTGAAGAAGCTTTACGAACCCTTATGAATGATTATTTCGTTGAACGTCCAAAGTTAACGACGACCGTTTTCGTGAACGGTTTCGTATGAATAAAAGCTTGAATCCGTCGCTTCATACGATTTGTGGATTTGGCATTCATTTTTTGGTCCTCCCGGTGCAAACAACGATATCAATGTTTTGAATCAGTCACCATTGTATCTTACGGAGCGAAATGAAACGGCGGCAAACAGTTCATTTCATATAAATGGACGGTTTTACAAACGTGGATATTATCTTACCGATGGAATCTATCCCACATGGTCAACGTTTGTTAAAGCATATAAGCATCCGGTTGAACTGAAGGAAAAGAGATTCAAGAAGCTACAAGAGTCTGCAAGAAAAGATATCGAGCGAGCTTTTGGTCGTCTTAAAAATAAATGGATGATTCTCGCTCGTTCTCTCCGGGCAATGTCGGTTGAAAAGATTCGACAACTCGTTTATACGTGTATCATATTTCACAATATGATTTTAAAAGACGATCGAGTTGCAATATCACCGGTTCATATAATGGATCCGCCGGTCGTGCCAGTTTATGACGATAGTGTATTACCGGAGTTAATCGATGAACAAATCCATTACCGACTCCTATATGATCTTACGGACCACATAGATGCTCAAAATTTAACATATCTCGATGATTAGTTATTTCATTTTTTTTAAGAATAATGTAAATTTCTTTTAATTATGTTTTTTTTTTTAAGTATTATGTAATTTTCTTTTAGTTATTAATGAAATATTTATGTTTTAATTAAATTGTTTAATTTAATTTATGAAAAAAAAATAAAAAGTTGGGAAGTATGAAAAAGGCATGGTTGCCACTAAAAAGGGGTTGGGATGTATGAAAAAGGTATGAATGAGGTGGAATGATATTATTGGTGGATTTGGGAGGTATGTGTGATTTCGGAAGCATGACCGTCACCATTCTAATGGTATAGTAAAAATCCAAGCGAGTAATTATTAAGTTTTAATCCAAATAATTAATAACTTTAGAGTATGGCTATAAATGAACTGAACGAATATGAAGAGAGTCTTTTTTCATTTTCGTTCGTAAAACATTATTTAGACAAATGAACGGACACAAACGTTTAATTAACAGGACGAATTTCTTGTTCATGTTCACTCATTAAGAAATGAGGTTGTCATGTTCGTTTATGTTCATTCATTAAGAGATTAGAAGCACGAACATATATAAATTAACGTATAAAGACAGACAAAAAAAATTACAAAATATTGTGTTTATGTGTTTTCGTTTGTTTGTGTATACCGATTTTTAAAGTATATAGTAAAAGTATAGTATACACGACCATAAACAAATAAACAGAAATAAATAAACATTAACGAACGATAATCGGACATTCGCCATCCAGCACAACTGATATAAGGTGATAATATTTTTGTATGCAAAAGGAACATTAGATGCAGTAATTGTAGTACATTATAGGGGTGTGGATTGCTTATTTAAGATATGTATTTCCTTATGGAATCGTAATATATGACAGGGTGCATGGGTTGCTTACTTAGTTGACATATTTTTATTTTTATTTTAATTTTATTTATATATATATATTTTTTTTTGCAGAATATGATTTTTAGATTTCACAAAATTCAATTTTGCTTGCATGAAAAACAATATATATTGTATTTGCATAATAAATGTTGCATTTTTTTAATGTAATAGGGCTGACATTGTTTTTGTGTGGGCTCTGGCTATTGCATTCTTTGGACCTAATGTCAATGCTACACGAGTAACACTCGCTAATTTTGCCGTGAATTCATTTGAGTTGAGGTGAAGTGTTCTTATCTCAATCTCTATGCCGTGCTTTTCAAATTACTACCTTATTTGTTTGATTTCCAAGTAATGCATCTGACAATGTTTTTGCAGTCTCTGTGATGCTAAATCGGAGACAACTACTGTAAAGGCCAAACTTTAATCACAAGTTGGGTTGTTTCTCCAACAACCAGTTTTCTCATACGGACAACTATATATAGTCGTTTCAAGAGTTTTAATCAAGAAATGATTGAAGCTTCTATGTTGCAACTTACAAAGAAGTTCTATTTTGGATTTGAATGGGCACCGTTTATTTCGTTCTTTTGACATTCTTTTCATGTATCACATGAATATTTAAGTTTTTTTCATTTAGTAATAATATGTTGGTATTCTTCAAAGTTGTTGACATACTCATTATTTTTCAAGTATAATCATGAAGCGAACCCGCCTATCGGGCGGGTTATAAAGCTAGTTTAAAGTATATAGTAAAAGTATAGTATACACGACCATAAACAAATAAACAGAAATAAATAAAAATTAATGAACGATAATCGGACATTCGCCATCCAGCACAACTGATACTTCTTCCAAATTGCTCACGTAAATCAGAAAAGAAGATAAACCTAAAATCCCTATATTATTTAGCTCATGAGATCGAACATTTTTATCAGCTAAAGTATACACCTTAAGGTGATAGATATGACAACTGTTAAAATGATAGATTTTGAAATAACGGCCTTGTGCGCCACCGGTACCTATATTATGTGAAGGTTTCGCAACCAAATGATTGTGTTTTAAGTCCTCCTTAAGACATGTGAGACTGATTCATGATGTATACATTATGACATAATTAATTTCCTTTCAAAAAAAAAAAAAAAAAAAAAAAAAAAAAGTAACATCTTGAGTATAAGGCCTTTAGCGAAATCAGTATGGTGCCTAGAGTAAGCTTTATTAGTAAGATTGAAAATGTTATTGCAAACGTATTAAAGCTCATTCTCCATCTTTGATCTGTATTCCTTGATCATCGAAGTCACGTCAAGGTCATACCACTACTCCTCAAATCCGCATATACGATACAAATCATTATAAACACTAAAGATGTTATCGTAAGCGTCGATCAGGGTGCGCTGTTCCTACCATGGCTTCTTTCTTATATCGAAATTTATCCATGAACCAAAGCATTTCTTCATAACTTTCCGAATAAACCAAACATATGAATATATTAAAAGGAAACTAAACAAAACATCTACAAATTTTAAACATCAAGATACTCAAAACAAACCAAAGATTATTTGAGTTTGTAGTTCTTATATTGTTGCCATCTTGAGTATCTAAATCAGATTAGAATATTTATATATGTATATAAACAAACATTAACTTATGGCATTCGCTCGCTGCAATTGCAATCCTTTATTTTCATATTTCTAACCATTTGACACTTGATCAACGTTCAATGTACTTGCAAAAACATGATTAAAAGTCATGACTTCTATATTATTCTGACACAGCTAGCGTCCATAATGTTGACCCATTCATTTTTTTTGGCATAAACGAACAATATGTTAGTGACTCCCAAGTCATTTATATAAATCATCCTACTATTCTCAATTAAATACAATGTGATTTGGTGGAATTAAAACTATAAAAGGGTTTCGTGTATTCATTGTATAACACATTCCAGTACTCTCTCATTCGATTACTAAACATCTTTAATCAAAATGGTCATATTATGGCCGAGGTTACTGTTTGCCTTCGCAATATGTCTGTTAGCTACTCATGTTGTTGCAGATCACGATGAGCATCGTGTTTATTTGTCACGTCCTCCATATGTCTACACGTCACCACCACCACAATTTCCATCACCTCCTCCTCATTACGCATACAAATCCCCACCACCACCTTCTCAATCATCTCCTCCTCCATACGTATACAAGTCTCCACCACCACCACCACCTTCTAAATCACCTCCTCCTCCATATGTATACAAGTCTCCACCACCACCTTCTCCATCACCTCCTCCTCCATATGTATACAAGTCTCCACCACCACCGTCACCTTCACCACCTCCTCCATACGTGTATAAATCCCCACCCCCACCTTCTCTGTCACCTCCTCCTCCATACGTATACAAGTCTCCACCACCACCATCACCTTCACCACCTCCGCCTTATGTGTACAAATCCCCACCACCACCTTCTCCATCACCACCTCCTCCATACGTATACAAGTCCCCACCTCCACCATCTTCATCACCTCCTCCTCCATACGTATACAAGTCTCCACCACCACCTTCTCCATCACCTCCTCCTCCATATGTATACAAGTCTCCACCACCACCGTCACCTTCACCACCTCCTCCATACATGTATAAATCCCCACCACCACCTTCTCCGTCACCTCCTCCTCCATACGTATACAAGTCTCCACCACCACCATCACCTTCACCACCTCCGCCATACGTGTACAAATCCCCACCACCACCTTCTCCATCACCTCCTCCTCCATACGTATACAAGTCTCCACCACCACCATCACCTTCACCACCTCCGCCATACGCGTACAAATCCCCACCACCACCTTCTCCATCACCTCCTCCTCCATACGTATACAAGTCTTCACCACCACCATCACCTTCACCACCTCCTCCATACGTGTATAAATCCCCACCACCACTTTCTCCATCACCTCCTCCTCCATACGTATACAAGTCTCCACCACCACCTTCTCCATCACCTCCTCCTCCATATGTATACAAGTCTCCACCACCACCGTCACCTTCACCACCTCCTCCATACGTGCATAAATCCCCACCAACACCTTCTCCATCACCTCCTCCTCAATACGTACACAAGTCTCCACAACTGCCATCTCCATCACCTCCTCTTCTATATATCTATAAGTCTCCTCCACCTCCATATACTAAAAAGTCCCCACCTCCTCAATCACCTTCACCACCTCCTCCATATATTTACAAGTCTCCACCACCCCCCTCACCATCACCTCCTCCACCTTACTATTATAAGTCACCACCACTGTGACAACTGGCAAATTAGGGAGCCATTTTGAATACCCGCATTACTTTAAAAATTATAATTTTGGAATATTTAAAAAGTTTATTGTGACGAGATATTTTACGAACGTTGGAATGTGATTTTTATCATACGTTATTTATGGAGTTCGATTATTTATTAATGGTTTGGTTTGGTTCATTCGTGATGATTTATTTTTGAGATCAATATTTTGGCACTACATTGACTCCGGCACTAGGATTACCTAACAATTTTAATTATTTTAATATTGGTTTGGATATTTATATTTTTGAAACGTATCGCGAGGTTTTGATTATTTTGGAATGAGTTCGGTTCGAGAGAGTTGATTCGTTTTAAAAGGTTTCGGGTTTGGTCCGTGTATTTACACCGGGTTACTTAACCCACTTAACCCCTTAACATTATTATTATTATTAATAAAATCTCTTTTTTTTTAAGAGTAAATTAAAAATCGTCCTTGTGAAAACCGGATAACACAAACACAACCAACCTTCACCCTCACCAACACAATACTCTCTCTCTCTTCTTTTTAACTCACCACTGCCGCCCCCTAAATCGGCCACCATAGCCACCACCGCCACTCTCACACCAAAAACAACACCACCATCTTA
>JARVZY010006242.1:0-26969 GCA_030686995.1 Artemisia argyi
GGTCCATTTGGTTTTAAGCATGATAAATCACAAGGACTATTTTTGTAATTTAGCAAAAGTTAAGGACTGAAAATGGAATTTTCCCAAAGTTCTCATAAGTACCCAAATTGCCAATCACCAATATTTCCAAAACTATTTTTGCTATTTTCATTTTTCAAATATTTCCCGGGGACTAAATATGTCAATTTTCAAAATCCGGGGACTGAACTTGCAATTTTCACCAATCTTTTATTCCAAGGATTATTTTTGACACGTTTTGATTTTCCAGGGATAAAAATTGATTTTCCTTTCAAAATTATCCCACCAGGGACTGAATCTGTCAAAGTTTGAAACTCCAGGGACCAATTTTGTAAATTTCCAAAACTTTCCAATTTTTCACCAAAGGACTAAATATGACATTTTATGATTTCAAAATGACCTTTGGTGATAATTTTCTATATTTTGAATATCCAGGGACTAGTTTTGTAATTTTATGAAAGTTGGGGGACTGAAACTGCCAATTTTGCAAACTTTGTGCGTTTTTCATTTGTTTTTGCTCATTTTGCATCTAAAACATATAAAACACAATTTTGGAATATTTTCAGTATTTTGATGCATTACTGAGTGTTTTTGTATGTTTTGCAGTTCATAGTAGACCAAAAATGATGAGTGTTTGAGCACTCATCACTATCTATGAAATAGAATTAGCAGATGGGAATATTTTAAGTACCAATACCTTAATCGAAAACTGCACCTTAACCCTTCAAAATAAATCTTTCCCTATCAATCTTATGCCCATTCAATTGGGAAGTTTTGATGTCATCATTGGTATGGATTGGTTATCTAAACACCGTGCTAGAATAATTTGTGATGAGAAAATCATCCAAATTCCATTCGACGGTGAAACCTTAATCATCCAAGGTGATAAACCTAAAACTTCTTTCAATATCATTTCGTACGCCAAGACGATGAAATACATAAGCAAAGGATGCCATGTATTTCAAATCCAAGTAACGGGAGGAGAAACAACAGAAAAGAAGAAACAACTTGATGAAGTGCCAGTTGTAAGAGAATTTTCTGATGTATTTCCCGAAGACTTACCTGGAATCCCACCAACTCGTCAAGTAGAATTCCGAATCGATTTAGTGCCTGGAGCAGCACCAGTTGCAAAAGCACCATATCGATTAGCGCCCTCCGAAATGAAAGAATTATCTGAACAGTTAAAAGAACTATCAGATAAAGGTTTCATTCAACCGAGTTCATCCCCTTGGGGAGCACCAATCCTATTTGTCAAAAAGAAAGATGGAACGTTCCTAATGTGTATCGATTACAGAGAGTTGAACAAACTCACGGTGAAGAATCGATATCCATTACCAAGGATCGACGATCTATTTGACCAATTACAAGGATCAAGTGTGTACTCAAAAATCGATCTTAGATCAGGATATCATCAACTAAGAGTTAGGGAAGAGGACATTCCCAAGACAGCTTTTCGAACACGATACGGACATTATGAATTTCAGGTGATGCCATTTGGTCTTACCAATGCACCAGCTGTATTCATGGATTTAATGAACCGAGTATGCAAACCATACTTGGATAAATTCGTTATTGTGTTCATTGATGATATTTTAATCTATTCGCGCAATAAAGAAGAGCATGCCGAACACTTAAGGACTATTTTGGAGTTACTTAAGAAGGAAAAGTTGTACGCCAAGTTTTTCAAATGTGATTTTTGGATTTCTACCGTGCAATTTTTAGGCCATATCATCAACAACAAAGGTATCTACGTAGATCCCGCAAAGATAGAAGCAGTTAAAGGTTGGACGTCACCTACCTCCCCAACCGAGATTCGTCAATTCTTAGGTCTCGCTGGTTATTACCGAAGATTTATAGAAGGTTTTTCAAAGATTGCAAAACCATTGACGGAACTGACCCAGAAGAACAAGAAGTATAACTGGGAAGAGAAGCAGGAGTCAGCATTTCAACTGCTGAAACAAAAGCTTTGTGAAGCACCAATATTGGCATTACCAGAAGGCAATGAGGACTTTGTAGTGTATTGTGACGCATCTCATCATGGTTTAGGTGCGGTACTAATGTAAAGAGACAAAGTTATAGCCTATGCTTCACGAAAGCTGAAAAAGAATGAAGAAAACTACACCACTCATGATCTAGAATTAGGAGCAGTAGTTTTTGCTCTTAAGATATGGAGACATTACCTATATGGTACAAAGTGTACGGTTTTCACCGACCACAAGAGTCTACAGCATATCTTAGATCAGAAGGAGCTAAACATGATGCAAAGAAGATGGTTAGAATTACTCAATGACTACGACTGTGAAATTCGTTACCATCCTGGTAAAGCGAATGTAGTAGCCGATGCGTTGAGTAGAAAAGATAGAATTAAACCTCTTAGAGTTCGATCTCTAGGAATGACAATTCATTCACCACTTCCTGCTCAAATCATCAAAGCTCAAATGGAAGCTCTACAAGAAGAAAACCGGCAATATGAGAAAATTGACAGGAGGTCAAACCTGGAAGATCAGGTTGACAGAATGCCAAATAATGAAAAAGAATTTGTGAGAAGAAATGATGGAATGTTATGTTTTAAGGAAAGATATTGGATTCCTCTATTTGGAGGTATTCGAGACCTTATCATGCATGAATCTCATAAATCCAAATATTCTATTCATCCCGGTTCCAATAAAATGTACCAAGATATTAAGAAGAATTATTGGTGGCCAAATATGAAAGCTGATATCGCCGAGTACGTTGGTAAATGTTTAACCTGCTCTAGAGTAAAAGCAGAGACTCAGAAACCATCAGGATTACTCGTGCAGCCAGAAATTCCAGCCTGGAAATGGGAACGAATCACAATGGATTTTATTACCAAATTACCAAAGACTTCGACTGGATTAGACACAATCTGGGTTATCGTCGATCGATTAACCAAGTCTGCACATTTCCTACCAATCAAGGAAACTGACGAGATGGAAACACTCGCTCAGTTGTATTTTAAGGAAATTGTGATTAGACATGGGGTACCAATATCTATTATTTCTGATAGAGATAGCCGATTCACATCAAGATTTTGGGAATCGCTACAGAAATCTCTTGGTACTAGGTTAGATATGAGCACCGCTTATCATCCGCAAACCGATGGACAAAGTGAGAGAACAATCCAAACCTTGGAAGACATGCTCCGAGCATGTGTGATTGATTTCGGAAAAGGTTGGGAGAGACACTTGCCATTAGTTGAATTCTCGTACAATAACAGCTACCATGCCAGCATAAAGGCTGCACCTTTTGAGGCACTGTACGGAAGAAAGTGCAGATCACCAATCTGTTGGACAGAAGTTGGTGATATGCAACTTACCGGACCAGAGCTAATACATGATACTACTGAGAAGATATTCCAAATCAAGCAACGCTTGCAAGCTGCTCGTGACAGACAGAAAAGTTATGCTGATGTCAGGAGAAAGCCTATGGAATTTCAAGTAGGAGACAAAGTCATGTTGAAGGTTTCGCCATGGAAAGGAATGATTCGCTTTGGAAAACGTGGAAAGTTAAATCCGAGGTATATTGGACCTTTCAAAATTCTGGAGAGAATTGGTTCAGTTGCTTATAAGTTAGAACTTCCGGATGAACTTAGTAGGGTACACCCTACGTTTCACGTATCCCAACTCAAGAAATGTTTGTCAGACGAAACTCTCGTCATTCCACTAAAAGAGATTAGATTGGACGACAAACTAGTATTCACCGAAGAGCCTGTGGAAATAATGGATAGAGAGATAAAACAACTCAAACAGAATCGTATCCCCATTGTAAAAGTAAGATGGGACTCTAAGCGAGGACCGACTTATACATGGGAAAGAGAAGATAGATTCCGTGAGAAATATCCGCAATTATTTTCATAGAACGCACTTGTTAGATTTCTTAAAATCGAATTTCGGGACGAAATTCAGAATGACAAGTGGGTACTGTAGAACCCTGTAAAAATTTCTTGTAATTAAATCGTTAATAAATATATAATCTTTCATTATCGTTTCTAATTCCCATTTTCTAGGAAAAATTTAAAATTTTTCTTATTATATTATTTTGGCGATTTTCACAAAATAATATAATTCACGAAATGACGGAATTAATCCTCGACACGTTACACGAAACCTAAACTTTTCATTTAATCCTAAACCTAAATCCTAATCTTAATTATATTTATTAAATATAATTAAAATCCACTAATTACCTAATTAATCAAACCGGACCCTTAATTATCTTCGGCCCAATCCATCTTTACTATTCATAAGCCCACGCCAACAAGCCCAAAATCCAATTTATTTAATTTTCATCCGATCGACATGTTCCAAACCACCTCCAAATCGCACCGTTTATTCGTAAATTTAGCACACGACCTATATATTTTATTTTCTCATCTCGTTAACCTACTAGCCAACAATTAGTGTGTCAAGTCTCGCGTTCCTACGATGAGTTTTGATACGTTTTTAAGAGGCATAGTAATCGACCTTAGCAAACCCAACTCGATTTACAATATATTCAAAAGTTAACCGTTTTGAATCTAGTTTGTTTCTAATCGTTCCTAATATTATTCCTAAGATGATTTCATGCTCAGATGTTAAGGATGATCAAGTATGCTCGAGTAGTATACGATTTAGTAAATCGTATATATGGAAAATACCTTGGTCGACATATAGCATGAATCACCCAACACTTTCCTTCTTTTGTGCTCTCACAAGCTATCCTAAAACAATATAAAACTTCACCTAAGGAGTCTAGTACTGACATGCAATAGTGTGGGAAGAGTTTACATTGAACTTTCTTACTAAAACGTTATATATTTGTAATATATATACGTACGTTGCATGCATCTTACTCTTATTCATTCTCTCATTCTTTCACTGCAATAATTGGACTTTCAAATCCTTCTCATAAGACTTACAAGTCGAGTGGAAATATATTGGAAGCAAAGAAAAGATATCGGGTTCAAAATAACATATAACGTTTGGGTTATATAGTTTGGACGTGATTTCTTGTGTTCTTTTATACCTATCTCGAATCTATATCACCTCTAAGGTGTTTGTAAGTTTCTTACACTCAATTCTAATCCATTTCATACGTATTTAAATGTTCATGCACTTTGTGATTTTTGTTTCAATCGTCTACACTTTGCACATTTGATTCACGTATATATTTGTTCATAGTACACGAGACGTGATTAGCCTCTATCTTGGAAGGCCTAGGAATCACGTAGCACACACCATTCACTTTAGTTGTAACGATATAATCATTTTGCAACTATTTTAACTTGCATCCATCGATTTAAAATTTGTAAAACACTTAGTAAAATTCACAAGTTTTCAACACATATATATCGACTCAACCATGTCACAAAACGAGTCTATAACTTAAAATTTCGTTTAACAATAGTACCATATCTTTTCACGACGTCATAGACCACCTAGCAAACTAACAATTTCATATAAACAACTTGTAAAAATAATCACGTTTTGACATCTTAAACGATCCATTTTGAATGTACATAAACCGGATTTCAAAACTAAAAATATTTATAAAAACTTTATTATTGTCGAGTGGGCTTAACTAAAGCCCACTAAGCTTTTGAAATCCGTAAGCCCACTGGGCCTATAAGAAATGTTTTTAGAATCATAAAAATGGTCCAAAGCCAAGCCCAAAACTTTTTCCATGCCCTCGCCTCTAAAAATCTTAACGGGCCTTAAGATAATTCGATCCAGGCCCATAAGCCATAAAAATGAGCTTTTGAAATAAATAAGCAGTTAAATAAGCTTGTTAATTAATAATGATTAGGACATCACATGATAATAAGGAAGATTGACAATGGTGTGATTGAATCTTTAGGCTATCACATGAACATTTTGGTGAATTTGGAAGTATTGGTGCTCTAATAAGATAGATCTGTTAGATTTAGGATATTTTCTGATATGTTTCATTTCCGTTCAACCTTATTGATGATAATTGATTCTGCTGAATCTTGGGAAGAAGAGAAGAATTGTTAGGTTACCATTAGGTTGGTTTATTCATGACTTGAGATAAAATATGGTCGCCATGAAGGTATATTTATGTAATGCAAATATTATGACGCCTAGCCAACGTGATAATATCTCCATCATATAAAGTACTCTCATTGTGAGCATATGATATCTTGGGAAGTGATTGAGAAGCATTAGATTTCTGCTAGTTGAATTATCTGCGATAAGTGAGACTTTAGGATTTATTCTATTCGTCTGTGCTCTATTTTCATCGTTAGATATCTGAATAAGTTCGAATTCTCAGTGTACGTTTGTTGATCGTTGTTCATCCGTTAAGAAATTTAAAACTCATTATAGAGTTTCCTATTGTATGAATTTCCGCACTCAATCTGTTTTCTGATATTGGTTATCTGTTGCATGTACGCATCCATTGAATTGATTTATGATCTGATTTGAATAAGATATGAAGTTATGAGAATTCTGATAAGAAAGATTTGTCTGTCCGTTCGAAATCTGTTAGAAATGTTATTCTGAATTAAGGTTATTTCTGTAACTGAAAGATTCTGTGTTCATTCTGTTCTGGCAATTTCCGTAATCCGAATTCGTTTCCGTCTGTTCTGTTTATTCAAGTTCCGAGGACGGAAATTTCTTTTTAGAAGGGAAGAAGTTGAAATACCTGAAAATATAAAACAACGCAAATTTACCAAGTTGCCCTTAAGTTTAGAAAATCATTAATAAATACTTAATTAATACCAAATAAGCCTAGAAATTTTTAATTTTGTAACATATGATCATAATAATTTATGTATGAATAAAATATATCACTTTTTGTAAAAATAAAATATTTCTTGTATATATAATTACTAAGTCGATTTATATAATTATTTATGTATATTTATAAGTAATTATATTAAGTAAATAAGTCCCAAATAAATAGGAAACTTATATGTTTTCAAAATTTGGAATTTATTCCATAATTACCAGCCCCAGATAAGTATTATTCTGTCATATATATATACATACACGTTTTATTAATTTAAAAACCCTAAACCGACTTTAAATAAAGTCGACACAACTCCAAAAACCCTCACAGTCAATTCTAAAACTTCTGGAGCTCTCTCCTATTTTTCCTAAGTTTTTTTTAAGCTTAAGAAGACTAGAAAAATAGTGCTAAGGTCATAGGTTTGATCGTTTGAGCTTGGGAGATTGTTTGGGTCGATTTGATTTAACTGAGAGGTAAAAATCTATTCTGCTTCATTCGTACATTCTAAAATCATTCTGGTAATTTTGTATCACTTTATATATCATATGTCATCTGTATAAAATATTAGAATTGAACCATGCAATATATATTGATCATACGAATTTATATAAGTTAATAAACCCTAAATCAACTAAAAGACTTGTAATCAGCTATAAGATTTTTATAAGCTTCAAATATATTTTATTCTGGTCTTTTACAAATCATATAACATCATAAAAATAAGCTT
Organism: Artemisia argyi; assembly: GCA_030686995.1. Lineage (NCBI taxonomy): Eukaryota > Viridiplantae > Streptophyta > Magnoliopsida > Asterales > Asteraceae > Artemisia > Artemisia argyi. The sequence goes on from JARVZY010006242.1 coordinate 7,496, forward strand.
CATAATTTTCAAGACCTAGAAACCAAGTTTGGATTTGTTTTGTAATCGGCTTAATAGAGAAAAAGAGAATAAAAGAAAAAGAAATAGAAAGAGGATTAGGGTTAGGATTTTGATGTTGAACCTGGATTATTAATGTATTTTAAGTTTGAATTTAATGCTAGTAATGATTGGGTAAATTTAGGGTTAGGGTTTGATGAGTTTTGATATAAACCGATTGGAATTTTATAAATACAAGGGTGTGTTTTGTAAAATATTAAGCATGAAGGTTAATTTTGGAAATCATAAAATTACATGAGGAATCTGTATAAATTAAGTATGAGGGTATAATGGGCAAATTTGGTAATTAAAAGGATTTATTTGTAATTTCTATAATTAAAAAGGTATAAATTGTATTTATTTTAATTAAATGGTTAAACTTGTAAATTATATAAGTTAAGGGTTGTTTTGTACATATATTTAATGGAAGGGTAATATGTGTAATTTCTGATAATTAAAGGATTAAAGGTGCTAATATGAATTATTATGGATATAATTGTAATTTAAATATTAATAAGGATTAAATAGTAATAAATATAAGTAAAGGGTTAAAGTGTAACATTTGTAACTGAGGGTTTAAATAGTGAATATTGTTTACTTATGGACTATTGGTATAAAATATGGGAATTTGTAATATTTACATTTTTGACCTTTAACTTTGGTATACTTATATTTTAAACCCTAAAATATAAAAAGTAATTAAAAGAAACCCTAATTTCATAATAATGATATTAAAAGTTACTAAATCTGGAAACATGTTAAAAATGGAAAGTTACTAAAAGTGGAAAGAAGATTTAAAATGAAATATGAATAAGTAAGTGAGTGAACAAGCTATTAATAAATAGTACATCATGTGTAGATATCTGAAGAAGGAGTTTTGTCCTTTTGATCCTTTCTGTTTCTGTCAGCTTTGTATGGCTAAGGTACGGATATTCTGACCTTACTCTTAAGGTTTCCTTCGTGATTACAACCTCTGTTATGAACTTTCTGTTTTGAAACCTCTGATTTGAACCTTTGCTATGAACCTTCTGTTTTTGAACCTTTAACATGAAAACTTTGCTATTGAACTTTCTGATATGAAAATTATGTTTTGAACCCTTAATTATGAACCATTTGATTACATGAGTTTCACTAGGCATGGGGGTTCCATGTCCGTGTCAGGGATGCACCTCTGACATGATTCTAGGGTAGTAGAGTGATGTTCTGCCACGTCCCTTGGTTTGGCAGCAAATGTTTATGTGTTTGGAAGGGGCGTATGGATGCATCCTAGATTTGGTTCTGTTTCTGATATGATATGGTATGATATGGATATGATTTGTCTGGTGAATGTGGCTGTGTGTGCAATACACGTCCTTTACAAATTCTGGGAGCTAGCTACTCCATTATGTTGCCTTATATGTGATTATGATTATGATAAGTTATCTATTTCTGAGCTTATGGTATGATTATGGTTCTGACTCTGTTCGTACAGGTGACTGTATGAATTCCTTACCTAACCTACACATTTTATTTCCGTACTATCCGTTATACCTAAACATGTTTTTCCCAAAATATATTATCTGTATTTCAGCATTTATTTTTCAGTTTATTATTGTTATATCCATTCACTGGGCTTTTTAAGCTCAGCCGCATTTTTCTTTCACCGCGGCAGGTATTCAAGTTAGCTTTTGGGATAGCTATATGGGATTGAGAGTAGAGTTGAATGGAAGATTTTGACCATAGTCTTTTTAAGTAAGTTATTTATTTAAGACTTCCGCTTTTGATCTGTTCTGTTTATTCTGATGTAACACTATGTTATTGTGACATTTTTACCCTTGTCGGGTTGGGGTGTTACAAAAATACTGAAGGGTCAAGGGTCAAGGTTAAATATCAAGTATAAGTGGTCAAGTCACAATCAAAGGTTCAAGTCAAGGTTCAATATCAAGGTTCAAGACAAGGTTCAAGTCAAAGGTTCAATTATCAAGGTTTAATATCAAGGGTCAATGTCAAGGTTCAATCAAGTAATATAAAAGAGAGAGAGAGAGAAGAGTCATGAGAGAAATAGTTGTACTCTTGCTGAAAGAGTACAGAATATATGTACCTTCGTCCAGCACAAGCAAAGTGACAAGAGAATCAAGAGAGAAATGGATTGCTCCCGCTTCACCGAACCTAGACGAGAATGGAATACGAATCAAGTCGAGTCCGAATTACTCAAGTTGCCTCTTTTAGTTATCTTCCATTTTTAGAAACTTTCCATATTTATCAGCTTTCTATTTTAGGTTACTTTCTAGATTTAGTAAGTTCCCACTTTAAGTTGTTTAAGTATTTTAGAAGACTTTCTATTTTTAGTAAGATTCCTTATTTAGAAGGTTTCCATTGTACTTTTCAAAAATAGCCGGTTCCCATAATTAGCAGATTTCCCAATTTAGCAAGTTTTCCAATGTTAGCACATTCTCATATGTTAGTTTTAATACCATATCAAGTTTCATAGCCTCGTTTGTTACAGATTTCATTTTATATACATTTCCTGATATTAGGGTTTCATTATGTCACCGAGCATAATTTAGGGTTAAAAGTGTCAATTTCATAAGTTAAAGGTCACAATAGCACACATACACATTATAACACATTAGCATAAGTCAACTACAACATTTAAGGTCACAATAGCACACATTCACGTAACGAGCAACACTTATGTTTTAATCCAAGTTTCACATTCTTGAGTTAATATGATGTTGTAGTAGCTCAAACATTATTTACTTGAAGTTACATGTTCACATTTGTGATTGCACAATAATCATTTTTGATTTAGGGCTTGTTTGGTAAACGTACCTATTTCTTCAAAATTTCAAATTGGAGGGTATTTTGGTAATTTAATCATGTCATGAAAATGTGGGTTTTACAACCTTCCCCCTCAAAAGAATTTTCATCCGCGAAAATGAAAAAAGGAATACGGTAGCGAAACAAAATGGACGCCTACCAGACTACAGAGGAAAATGGGGTAGCTGGCTCACATAGACTCCTCGGTCTCCCAGGTCGCCTCACGTGGTGGATGGTTCTTTCAAAGAACTTTAACAAGATGAATGCTTTATTTCATGACTCTCTCATGTCTATCAAGAATGGCTATATCTGGTTGAATCTGATCGCAAGGGTATGACACCATATGTAGAGGATGATAATTGTATCTTATGGAAAGCTCATACGGGAATACGAAAAAAAATTTCAAGTCAAGTTAACTGTATCAAGCAGTAGGGTTCTCTACAAGAGTTTGAGATTGGTGACAGATGTATCGAGGTCAACATAATGCAAAATCGAGAGTTCAAATTTATCCAATTATCTTATGAACAAATGCAGAGTCATCGCATAGGTAGAATGAACCTAAAGTCTCACAAGTCGCAGAAAATTCAACGGAGATCAAATTCTAAACTTCTTAGATACTCCCCAAGATATCCTATAACCACAATAAGTGCACATTATATGATGTGAGTATTATCACGTTGGCCAGGCGTCATAATACTAGCATCATATAAATATGCTCTCATGATGGTCATACTTTATCACGAGTTGTAAACAAACAAGTCAATCTTAGTTCACCTATTACTTCTATCACCCAAGAGGTCAACCGAAATCAAGCGTCATAACCAAGAGGAACATTCAATAACATAACAACGGAAGTCTCAATGAATAACTAAAGGAAAACAAACTACTTGCAAGAGTAACGGAAATCTAATCATATCAGCAATTTAAGTACGTCGTCTCAAGAGCAGCAATTTTCCCATAATTCGCCAAAATTTCCAAAACAACACCATTATCAAACATACGCAGAATGAACATGGAATAGAGGTGATATTGGAGAACCTAAATCATCCAAGGATCACATTACCAGGTAACGAAACTCAAGAAATTAATGAGAGTGAGCATTAGTCAACATTAACTTCATCCTTCACAGAATCAACTCATCCAAACAACAAAATGGTGTGTTCCAAAACCACCCATACAAAACATCAAATCTCTTCAAGTCCAAGTAATCTGTCTTCTTTTGTCTATCAATCTGGGAGTGAAACAAAACTGTGAACTTGAGTCTGAGTCATCAAGCCTTCTGCAGTTCTTCTTGGAATGCGATGGAGTAATGTGAACTTCTAGTATGATCTTCAATCTCCGCATCGTTCAGTCTACTTCCGCTCTCAATTCATCTTAGTACAATTAAGATGGATAGGAAAGTGAGACTGTATGTCTTCATCGGTTCTGGGTTCGCCATCTTGACTGGTTCTTGTGCTCGTCGACTCTTCCATCTGGCGAGGAATGTCTTATACATTTCAGGGTAGTCATCGTTGTTGTCAACTTCAGGTTCTATCCAGCACCATCCTCCGGTGGAAAACTTGGTGGTTCAGCAGTAATCATAATCGGAACTCAGGGTGTCAATATAATTTTCAAAATAAGGTTCATTTCTTCAGTGTACAAAATAGGTGCACGAGAACTTCACAATCTCGAAAGTAATGCACGAGTCTCCCGAGCAATAAGGATAGTAAAAGTCTAATGATCCGAGATCATGGTAGAAAGTTCAAAATAATTCAAAACACTAAAGATGAGTCACAATAGAACAGTCGTCAGCATCTCGAATGCTTAAGCAACCAATCTCATATCAGAATCAAATCGAAGTTGACTTTCCAAGGAAAGCAGGTTAACATAGCAAACTTTTATTGTTCAAATAGGAAAAGAAACATTCTTATACCCGTGATTAAATACCACAAGACTCCTCATGGAAACAAAGATGGATAAAACAAAATCAAGTAACGTCGGAAAACTTACAGATGATTTTCAAAAGCTAGAGACGATCATAGCGTGCAACAATTACATCATTGTCATGGAGATTCTCAAAATGTCTGAAGAGATATCAACCAGAGTTAACAAGTAGATCAGGGATAAAATCAAAAGAGTGTTATGCATTGCCATGCAATCTTCAATGTCTTTAGAAAACTGATGCTAGACTCAGGTGGTGCAAAGATTTCAAGTTCAAAAAAAAATGATCCCAAAAGGCATCGCTAAACGTAAGGCACGAATCAGAGTAGTGCGGAAGCAAAGATACATAAGCAGAATCTTAAGGTCTACCCATTCCTTACTGGTCAAAACTTAAGTTCATGAAGGTAATTCCTAAGGCAAGTTCTCAAAGCGATTTCCTATGTTCTTACAGTGGAAGCTTAATGGTCCAAAACTCACAGGTCTAGGTTATGTATTATAAGTCGTCAGCCTGGTCTCTGATACCATAAATTGTAACACCCCAACCCGTCAAGGTTTAAGATATAACAATAAATAGTGTCCAACAGAGCAAAACACAAGCTTAATACTTTAACAATACAATGAGTACAAGGTTACAAATGAATTCCAAAATAAGGAATATACGATAATAAAACAAGGTCCATCGTTCAAAGAAACTCTAAGGTTGGTCCACACTCTCTCATCCCCAAAGCTAAACCCCGCTCATAGCTTAAGTACCTGCCGCATGGAAAAGAAAACGCGACTAAGCATAAAAAGCTTAGTGAACAGATATGAAGATAACAAGCACATCAAGTAATAAAACAAGAGAGTACGAGTGGAAATTACATATGGTGTCTCAAGGTATATCAAAGGATTATTAAGGTTAAGTATGAAAAGTCATCAAGGTTAAGTATCAAGAATCATCAAGTGTAATAGCAAGGATTAACAAGTTTCAAGGATCATCAAGTATAATGTCAAGGGTTAAGTATAATATCAAGGTTTAACAAGTATAGTATCAAGGGTTAACAAGTTTCAAGGTTTTCAAGAATTAATAAGGGTCAAGTATCAAGAATTAGCAAGTGTCAAGTATCAAGGTTTTCAGTATTTAACCCCCAAGCACAAACAAGTATCAAGTCAAGTATATCAAGTCAAGTATCCCAAGTTGGAGTGATCAACTCCCAAGATGTGAGGGGTTGCAATGCACGCAAAACCCAGTCACCAAGTATATAATATAGTCCAAGTCATAATCATAATGGCCATAGCCCAAGTAAGTAACAAGTCAAGACACGACTAGGATGCATCCATACGCCCCTACAGGCCAATAATAATAATCATAGCAGCAGTCGATAACAAGAATCAGGGATGGTGTGGTACATCACTCCAACCACACTAGAGTACATAACATTGGTGCATCAATGCTATGGTTGTGGCTACTCCACAACAAGTAGCTCCTGGGTAAAATACTGAAGGGTCAAGGGTCAAGGTTCAATATCAAGTACAAGTGGTCAAGTCACAATCAAAGGTTCAAGTCAAGGTTCAATATCAAGGTTCAAGACAAGGTTCAAGTCAAAGGTTCAATATCAAGAGTTCAATATCAAAGGTTCAATATCAAGGGTTAATATTAAGGGTCAATGTCAAGGTTCAATCAAGTAATATAAAAGAGAGAGAGAGAGAGAGAGAGAGAGAGAGAGAGAGAGAGAGAGAGAAGAGTCATGAGAGAAATAGTTGTACTCTTGCTGAAAGAGTACGGAATATATGTACCTTGGTCCAGCACAAGCAAGGTCACAAGACAATCAAGAGAGAAATGGATTGTTCCCGCTTCACCGAACCTAGACGAGAATGGAATATGAATCAAGTCGAGTCTGAATTACTCAAGTTACCTCTTTTAGTTATCTTCCATTTTTAGAAACTTTCCATATTTATCAGCTTTCTTTTTTAGGTAATTTTCCAGATTTAGTGAGTTCCCACTTTAAGTAGTTTAAGTATTTTAGAAGACTTTCTATTTTTAGTAAGTTTCCTTATTTAGAAGGTTTCCATAGTACTTTCCAAAAATAGCATGTTCCCATAATTAGCAGATTTCCCAATTTAGCAAGTTTTCCAATGTTAGCACATTCTCATAGGTTAGTTTTAATACCATATCAAGTTTCATAGCCTCGTTTGTTACGGATTTCATTTTATATACATTTCCTGAGATTAGGGTTTCATTATGTCACCGAGCATGATTTAGGGTTAAAAGTGTCAATTTCATAAGTTAAAGGTCACAATAGCACACATTCACATTATAACACATTAGCATAAGTCAACTACAACATTTAAGAGCACACTCTAAGAGGGACATGCAATAAGTCACCAAATCATCAAGTTAACACATTAGACATATGCATATAAAAATGACCGGTTTTCTCACAGAATTTATCCCACTAAACGGATTTTTAAAACGTATCAGAATCCCAAAATAAAAATCACCAAAATTCTCACAGAAGTACATATGTCTTGACAATCTACATGAATTTTTCCACTTTTTATTTTTAAGTGTAACTCTATATGAAAAATCGTTTTTCCCAGACCTACCTAGAAAATTAACTGCACAAACATGCAGAAAGTTATGCACTTAAAATACCCATTTAAACACCTTAGAAAAAATCCACAAAAATTCAAAGAAGTCACACATAACCCAAATATTAGCCCAGTAAAAGGAGAGCTCCTAACTCCTTACGGTTTGAAAATGAAAAATCAAAAACTACTACTGAATTAAATTTTTGCAAACACAGATTTGACATATCATCATACAAATTCAAAAATACACCGAAATCAACCTCAATCACCTCCAAATCAATTGGAACATTTAATTAGGACCCTAAGCTGAGTTTACAAGCAAAAATTATGAATTAACCATTTACCAATTTCGTTTTATGATGCACACGTTTTCAGCTATCAAAATCTATCCAGAATTACAATACATAAAAACCAAATTCCTTTACCCTTTTTAATCCAAAAATCAACCAACTAATTATCTAATTCACATCATATCATCATTATAAATATGTTATCATCCTCAAATATCAAAAACAATCATGAACTCATGTTACCAAATTATATTCGATCCATATGCATTCAAAAATCCCACTTTTATCAATTTTAAAAAACCAAAACAATCACATAACATTTATCAAATTAATAATAAAATTCATCCATGGTGAACCCTTAAGTGGCGGCCAAAAATAAAAACAAACAAACAATCCGGTTTTGATTCAAACAAACGCATTTATGTATTACAAATGTTATCACAAGCATGTTTTAATCATTATATCATCAAGTTAATCAAGGTTTATCAATTTTCTCTCAAAATTATATATGGATCGATTCATATCTTTTATGTATACCAATTCGTATCTTTTAATTCTTGCGTAAAGTGATATTCATGATAAAAGGAATACAAGAAATTAATCAAGGATGCAAGAAAAGATACCAAACCCTTCAATGGGTTGAGGATGGATCGAATGGAATGAGAAAAACCAAGAAACAAGCCTCCAAATGCTACCAAACAATCTCCAACCTATACCAAATCTTCCCACGAACATGTACAAATATTTACTACGGATTCAAGAGAAATATTTTGATGAGAAAGGTGTGTAGGAGGATGATGGGAGGCGTAGAAAAATAACCAGGAAAAAGGGGAGAGGGTTTAGAATTTTTTAGGTTAAGGAAAATGGGAAAAATGGTAATAAATTTGGTAAATAGGCAAAATTCATAGGATTTCCATCCCTATCATCAAAGTAATGGCCAAAGGGGGGGCATGGGTCAAAATTATCATTTTTCAATTAAAAATATACTTAGGATAGTAACATGTATTTATTTTTAAGTTTGTGTACAAGTTTTAATGTTTTTGGACCCCTTTAGGTCACGTAACGAGCAACACTTATGTTTTAATCCAATTTTCACATTCTTGAGTTCATATGATATTGTAGTAGCTCAAACATTATTTACTTGAAGTTACATGTTCACATTTGTGATTGCACAATAATCGTTTTTGATTTAGGGCTTGTTTGGTAAACATACCTATTTCTTCAAAATTTCAAATTGGAGTGTATTTTGGTAACTTAATCATGTCATGAAAATGTGGGTTTTACAGTTCGGCTTCTAATTCACTTAGGTTCCGTGTAGAAGGAGTGGTTCCTATTTTTCCTTTGGTCATCCCCTTATTTTGCTTTGTCATCTGGTTGAGGTACAAATATTCTGACCTTCCTTATAAGGTTTCTCATGACTCTTGATCCTTGATTATAATTCTTTATCTTGATATGATCCCTTTGAGCCTATGCTATTGTTCCCTTGATATTTGATATAATTCGTTCGTTACCCTGTGACATGACTATTCGAATCCCTTGATACTCTGAAAGTTCATTTGATATTGTAACTGGATGTGAAAACCTTTCTTAATTATATCATGAAAATGTTTTGAGAAAAACTATTTTAAAATGATGCTTAGGAGCACGATGCGATACCACTTTTATATGAAATTTTACTAACTTTTATGAAAACTACTTTTAAAGACTATCTTTATGAAAACCGTTATTAAAGATCACTTTTATAAAAGCCATTATTAAAAGATTTCTTTAAATGAATATTTGATATAACCTTTCGAATTAAACCTTTGCTATGAACTTTTGAACCATTTAATTGTGAACCCTTGATTATGAGCCTTTGATATTCTGATGACTTAGACATTTGCCAAACTTTGACTTTGCCTTCTCATTACTATGTTCCATTTCCCTACCGCTATTATGATTTCTGACCTTGGTACATCTGACATCTTTGGTTCATTGATATTATATTTGTCTGAAAACTATTTTTGAAAACATAACTTGGTAATATGAGATAAAACTATTTGAACTAATTTCTGAAAATATGACAATATGCCAGTTTCTAAATGGAGGTTTGAATAACCTTTGTCAAAAATGTTTTAAGGAAATACTTTTACGATAACCATGTTTTAAAATGAATTGCTAAGTCTTCCAAATCAGTTTCTTATAACATTTTCACACTTGTAAACCTTGAACCATTTATACAAACCTTTGCTTGTTTAGGATTCTCTATGCCTCTGCTATGATACCCTTTTATTATTTGAATCTGTATTACTAGTATATGGACCATCTGATATGAACCTTTTGACTTACCTTTGACCTATTCAGTATGAGACCCGGGCTATCACTAGGCATGGGGGGTTCCATGTCCATAGCATTGATGCACCGATGTTATGACTCCAGTGTGGTCGAGTGATTTTTCACACCGTCCCTTTCTGTTATATGATATGCACGCATTATGATATGATTTATTATGGCCAGTCTGATTTCTGTGGGGGCGTATGGATGCATCCTAGATCTGTTATATGCTATTGTTATCTGTTATCTGGTGATTGATGTTGCGTGCATGCACGTCCTTCACAACTCATTGAGGTCACCCCTCTGATTTCATCTGATATTCTGAGGCCTCCCCTCTGGAGTTCATATAAGGCTACTTATGGTATGATTTGATCTATTCTCGGCACGGGGTTGAAATACTGAATAATGTTAACCTTTACATTAACCTTTACATTATATTCATATTATACCTTCTGATACTTATCCAATGCAACATATTCTGTTTCTCATTTCTATTTCATATTACTTTGTTGTTATATCTGTTCACTGAGCTTTTTAAGTTCAGCCGCATTTCTTTTCATCGCGGCAGGTTTTAGAGGGAAGTTGGGATATGAGTGAAGAGTGTTTAAGAGCTTAGTGGACTTCACTTTGATAGCTATATTCTGGATTAGGGACGACTAGAAGAGATTTACATTTCAGACTTAGTATTTCATCGTTGTTCTCTTTGGTAACCTTGTATTTCAGATTATTCCTTGTAACCTTCGGAATTCTTTTGTATTACTTATGTTGTATGTCTGTATGTGCTTTGATATGTCATCATAATGTAATGCTTCTACCCTTTTCGGGTTCGGGTGTTACAAGTAAAAACCTTTTTCATTTACCCAATCTATTTGTGTCATTATTTTTTATAACATTGTGGAATATATGTAGTACACCTCGATTTTAATAGTGTTCAAATCATATATTGTATTTTTACAAACAAACAATCTAACAACATATTCCTTTAAGAAATCTCGAGCGATTTGTTTATAATAAGACTCAACTTACAGTATTTAGGTAAATCATGCTATACGAGTAAAAAGGGTGAGAGGAGTAATTTTGTTATACAATTCGTCTTTTATCAATGAATTGTGACTTCACTTACGTACCAAAATAAGCTACATGCAGAATTAAACTTTCTTAACAGAATTATATTTTCGATCTTAAATGTATAATCTTGTTGATCTAATTGTGTTTAAAAGTCTAAGAGTAAAGAACACGATGTTTATATCCAAAAAAAAGTTAATTGTGACTTATGAGAGATTTTACTTTTTGGAAAGCTAATTACAAAAAGGTATATGATTATATTATTTTTTTTCTGGCAAATCACAAAAAGAATGAAAAATAATTAAAAGGTAAGGTGGTGTAAGTGTACCGAAGAAGGTTTATGAGTTGAATTTTGTGTATGAAGCTTTTCAAAATTAATTATGTTTCGGTGTTGGGTAAAAAAGCAGTGGATGCGGGTTCACTTTGAGGTTAAAATATGAGTTTAAAAGTGAAGGTTCAAAAAACAGTTTAAAAGTGAAGGTTCATAAAGATAATTCAAAAGTGCTCTAAAAGAAGGTTCACGAAGAAGGAGTTATGCTATATATCTGAATACTTCTTCTTTATAAATTCAATTAGTTAGATATATAAACTTATCTTGCCACAATAAATAAAACGTTATTAAGAGATCTCATTATAAGAAATTGTTATAAATGAACATCTTTTATACATATTTTTAAGTTTTTTAGTGTTCATGGGGCCCCTTTTTTATTTTCGCCCGGGGCCTCCAAATTCATTTGTCGGCCCTGATTAAATCCATAAAGGTTGTCTCGTATTTTTTTACACCACATACACGACCACCAATTTTACTAAGTAGTGGCTGGGAAAATTAGAAGACTTACAAAAATTACCCTTAATTTTGTGATTCTTACAATTTTTTTATATAACAAACTTTATTCGTCAAATATTTAGTAAGTATCTATCGAATTCATTAACGAAAAAAATATCGTTGCGAATAACTCAAAATTACCAACAAAACGAGCCTAATATTGATATGTTTTTTTATGTACGTACGATTTTATAAAAAATGTTGAATTTTGATATAGATAATTAAAAAATAAATAAATAAAATAAAATAAAATAAAAAAACACTTTCAGAACGCACTATTAAACCACATGGGCCAAAAGACGTACAATACTATAAAATAGAAATATCGTTTGGAAATAAAAACGTAAACTTTCATAAATTAAAAACGGTATCCTTTTATTCATAAAACTAAAAATGCCAACTTTCTTTTTATATAAAATTAATTTTTTTTTTTATAAATTAAAAACATTACATAGAAAATATAAAACGTAAACATACAAAATAATAAAGGGGAGAATAATAGATATATGATTGATCTATTGTTGACTAAATGGCATACATTATTGCATTCTTCAATTGATCATAACAACATCCCATTAATTTTTCCACATCTAAACATTTCGTATTGTATGCATGGCAATATAACAATATTACAAGAATAAACAAATCAAAAAGTCATTAAGAAATTATATGCAACCAACTTAACAATCGTTAAACTCCCACTTTATTGAACCACTTAAGCGGTTTACATAACATCCTTAACTCAACACGTATTAAATGTAAATTAAAAAGCATAAAAGAAAACCTAAAAATTGAAATAATACTAATAATTAGCTGGAAGACACTTGTTTTTTTTCTAAAGCGACGCAAGAAAACAAAACCAGCAACAAGAAGCAACCCAACACCGGCAACACCACAAACTAAACTAGACACAATCAACACTTTCCTGACATGATCTCCACCGTCCACGTGTCTACTACTACTGCTACTCAACGTTGGATCATCAGTGTAGTTTCTAGCTTCTGGCAGTGGCTGTACTGCGGTTCCGTTGCCGAAGAACGTTGACATCTCTGGTGACTGTGCTGTGGTGTTAGGTAGGCCGTGAGTTGATGGTCTGAGCTCTTTGGAGTGTGATGGTGTGATGAGTGTTGAGGAAAGTGTCATTAGTAGTAGTATGCTTATGCTCCTTTGCCACTGGTTCTTCATTATTGGATGTTTTGTTTTTCTTAGTTTTGTGATAGACTTTTTTATTTGTTGGGAGGGTTTTCTAACACACGCCTAATAGAGTGATATGAAGAATAATTTGTTAAAGCGGAAGTAACAACCCTTTTTTTTTTTCTAGCTAACTATAAGCAGTAGCAAAAACTAGAAATTAAAGAATATGTGTTAATTAATACTGTAGCTTATATGTCTCAAAATATAAGGGCCCGTTTGTTTGGAGTTGTTTAACCCAAGGCATGAGTCATAAAGTTAAAAAGTTAGTTTGGTTAATATATATAGGATTTGAAAATAGGATTGAATCCTAATAAGTGGCCATCTACAAATTCCACCACTAAGGTCAGGATTTACTGACACAACACACATTGACCGCAACTTCTCCACAAATGTGTACTTTTCCTTTTTATATCCGTATATTACCTTTTAAAATAATAATATATTTATTTTATAATGTATTTTTTCTCTCTCATATCAAATCAAAATCCAAACCCTAATCCAAATTTAAATCCAAATCCTAACCCCATCCACAAACCAAACGGGCCCTAAGTTCAGTTTAACTTTTTGTATCGAACTTTGACTTTAAATATTTTTGTTATTATTTTATAATACTTGATGTAAAATATATAAATAGATTGTGTTTTAAATGTATTTTTCATTTGATATAATTTTCATCAAGTGTTCTATAATATAAATAAAAATATTTAAGGTTAAAGTTCGAATCAAAAAGTTAAACTGGACTTATATTTTGAGACGGATGAAGTAATACTTTTTTCCTGTCTTGTGACAAATGTTAATTTTAAAAATAAATAAAATCTTAACCACATACACTAACTATGTTCTTCACTGATAGATCATCATGTACATCTAAGGCTGAGAATCGGTCTAAAACCGACCTGACCTGACCCGAACCGACAAAACCGAAAACCAAAATTGTAAAAAATCTAAACCAAAACCGAACCGAATATGGTCGGTTTGGTTCGGTTTTGTGTCGGGTCCGTCGGTTCGGATTGGTTCGGTTTATGTGTGTTTGTGTTTGTTTTTGTCGGGTTTGGACAGAACCAAACAGGGGCGGATGTACATGTAGTTCAGGGGTAGCGGTCGCTACCCCTGAACTTTTACCCGGTAGTGGAATTTTTGGCCATTTTTGGCGATTTTTTGTCATTTTTTGACGATTTCGCGACCCCTGAAACAAATTTTCGCTACCCCTAAACAAATTTTCGTATTTCGCTACCCCTAAACTTGGCTCCTAGTTCCGCCCCTGGAACCAAACCTACCCGAAACCGAAACTCATGAAAAACAAAAACCGAAACCGAACTGAAGAGCTGTTAGATCGGCTCGGTTTTTGTTGGCTCGGTCAGTTTTGTTGGTCCAGTTCAGTTTTGAACCTTCCATGCTCAGCCTTATGGCTAAAATATAGAGTGAACATTTATTTTTAAATAATAAAAAAATAAATATATACCTATTATATGACAGAAGGGGTATGGTTTAAGGAACTAAATTTGAGGGAAAAAGTTGCCGATATAAGTAAAACATTAACATAATTAAGTAGGATGTCATTATTAAGTTGGAGTGCATTATTTATAAGGCTTCATTTTTCTTTTTTATCTTTTCTAAGTTGTTGTTAGGTTAAAATTTGTGATTATATAGAACAATATCAATTCATACAAATTAAATCCTTATTGATATATAACTTCTTTATTCTTTCCATTGATAACGTCATAATATATTAAAAACTGGATTTCAGATCCGTTCGATGGACGGATGGTTTCATAAATTTGTGTAAAAAAAGCATGTATACAATTATGACATAAACGATTATGTACTGAAGACATGTTTTTCTTATATCAATACAAAGCATCAAACACAGAATAAATGTCAGTATCATTTCCAATTGCTTAATAGGTAAATATATATAAAAATATGTCAACGCCTTATTGTTAAAAGCAAAACAAATTGTCTTGTAAACAGTATGAAATCAAATAAATTATAAACTATAAAATAACGATGATAAATTATAAACTTATATTATACTAATTCCAGCCAAATTGTCATGTTACAAATTGGATACATGCAACATTACACATTAATTGAAAAAAAAATTAATCACATGTTTGAAAAGTGTGAGAGCAGTAATTAGTAAAATAAATTATACTAAGATTAAGTTCAGGGACGGAACCAGAACTAAATATGACCGGTCGCGCACACATTTGAACACTAATATTAAAAACATATTTCAATGCAAGGTGCATTTAAGATTACTTTAAGAAAATCGATGTTTTTTTTTCTCAAAGATACACTAAAAAAATAAAAATAAAAATAAAAAAATAAAAAATAAAAAAAATAAAAATAAAAAATCATAGGGTGTACGGTACCCGCGAGAATCCCTGTGGCTCCGTCCCTGATTAAGTTTACGCTATTTTCATACAATATGAAGTTTATACGTAGTAACATTTATTAGCATACTAACATTTAAAAATATAAAAAAGTTTCATAGCAAAATAAATTTTCAATGGTAGAAAATATCAGTATGATAATTGTATGCAATACATATAATATAACTATAAAGTGGCATAAAAATAATATTTGATTTTATGTTAAAACAAAAATACAGTATTATCATAATGTTGATTTAGTTATTATAAAAATAAATATATGATTTTCATGGTGGTTAATTCATACATTACATAATTATAATCACATTATTATGAATATTCATATTAAGTAAGGGTTCAAGTTGAAATGTTTTAAAAACTATTATACCTCTTACATGGTTTTACATAAATAAAAAAAGCGTTTTTTTTTTTTTTTTTTTTTTTTTTTGGGTAAAAATTTTTTTTGTAACATGGGTTTCCGACTCGACATTGCGAGCCGACTAATCCCACGGCGACTATCCTTTTGGATAGCCCGGAGTCGGCGCAGGTGAACCTCCGTGGCCACAAGGGGATTAATTTTCTCCCCACTGGATTCGAACCCTTGACCTCCTCTTTGGAAGGCTGGTATTCTTACCGTTGGGTCATTACTCTCTCCGTTCCAATTTTATTATTCACGTTTCCTTTTTGGCATGTCTCAATTTAATTGTCTATTACTAAAAATAGATAGGGACGTTTAACCAAGTTTACTATATTACCCTTGTTTAAAATTATTATTACATACCTTAAAGAAAATAAGGGCAAAATTGTCATTCTGTCAAAAAGTAAGAAAAAGAAAGCTGTAATAAATGTACTTTTCTTAAACTGTGTGTTTTTTGTCGATGGACAATAATTTTGAGACGGGGGAGTATATAGTTATATTCATATTAATCGTGATGAAAAGACGAACATAATTAATATAATTTTGCATATTAAATAATACAAATTAGTATGTGTTCTCAATCTGTACATATTTATGTGGATTGTTATTATATTTTAAATATAAATATCAATAAAAGTTAAATAGTTAAATGAGGTGAAATAAAAAGTATGTGAAATATTTTAAGAATGTAAATAAAATTATTTTTTTAATTATGTTTACATTCAATATTTATATGTTATTTTCACATTATCCCACCTTAGCATGTAACTTCATATCATTTTTTTGTCACGTCACATATAACGTCATCAACCCAAAAAAATTTACGGAGTATTACATACGTAATACGTTTAGACCAGGTGGTCCTTCATGTGTAGCTAAAACTCTTTCGACTATTTGTGGATATATACGTATAGTTTCGTACTTTCGTTATAAGAGAGCCGCACTTAATTTCTATGTTTCGTACATGAATGTATAAATTTTGATTTGCTTTTTCGTGCTTTGCTTATCTTCTCAAACATTCATAAAACATGAAAAGGTTGGTGCACAACTTATCTTTTGATCTTAACAACATACTTTTACCTTTACGAGCATATGCATTTAAATTTGATGACATCCACATGCTTCGATATTAATAGCTAGTAACGTAATTAGCCATATTTCTGAGAGCTTTGTGAAATTTTAATGGACGAATGGGTTTAGTTTTAGAGGATGATGATTCGTTGATTCATATTTTGAAGTCGAGGAAAGAGATGTATGTGGGTCTAATTATGAACATGAAGACTAGCTTGATCATATCGATCTCGATGTCATGTACCATGCACACCGAGTCTCTATTGTTGGCTATTACTTTTATATTCTATCATAAGTGATGAGTTTTGTTCTTATTTTATCATAGTAGATGTACAATATTGATTATGCTAAACTTGTTGCACAACATATTCACGTTTCATCACCACCAAAAAAAATAAGAAAGTATACTTATCATGTGCGAATCAATTAATATCGCGTTCCATTGTACCTCACCTTCCTTCCAAAGTCACCCACACCCATGAGAACACACACAAGTACAACAGGTGATGGGCAGGTGCCAAGCATTTCTACACAAAATAAAAGCAAAGAAGATATACACTGGAAAGAAAAGAAAAAAAGATATGACACGTACCCAAAATGTGTAATACGAAAAAGGTTCGTGATCACAGTTTACATACTCAAAACCAAATGGTATGATAATTAATAAGTAAGTATTAAGTAAGTTAATCAAAACATTATAAAATCCAATCCCCATTATCCAAATGATTCAAGAGTACATAATTGACTATCAAATATCACAGAAATCCATAAAAATTTGTGAACCATATGTTAGCCAAGGTACATATGAATACCAATAGCTAACAGCAAAATACAAATAAGAGCAAAGTATATAACAGAATGAACCAGTATGGAAACACCACTTGTTTGGAAGTTACCAAACTCCACTATCCTGTTTCGGCCCGGTATTTGAATCAGCAGCCCTGGAGTCAGCAATATGAAGAGCACGACTGCTACGAAAACAGGTCCCCAATCCGACATTTTCCGGCTTCTGGTTGATGTATTTGGTTGTATGTATAAATGTGTGTGTGTGTGTGTGTGTGTGTGGAATGTGGTGAGTGTGTGAGATTATGGATTAGTGTATATACAGTTGGATTTTAAGGATCAATGGTGGAAGAAGAGACAAGATAGGTATGACTATGAAAGGGGAAAAGTGACCATGGATTGCTTACTCAAGTTATTCTGATTCAACATGAATCCCACTTGTAAAAAGCCCATGTTAATGGTTTGTTTTTTAAGATTACTTGCACTTCGGTCCTTGAATATTATAAGTTGGGGCTTGATTAACTTTTTTCAAACATTTTTTATGTTTATGATTGAGTGCTACAAAACTTAATCGCATAGGCAAAGTTTCAATGTTTTGACATGCATCTAAAAACTTAAACATCAACAATACCAAATCCTTTCGAAACGGGATATGAGGTGAAATGTAGACATATTATACCTCTAGCGAAAACCCGAGAGTTATAAACATAAAGATTGAAAATTTAACGCTCAACTTGCAAAATCTGGGACATACCCTTCGTAGAAGTTAACGTCATGGTCCGACTATTTTTTACGTTGAAAGAATTCGCTTTCACACATCTTGAAGAAGATAATGGAAATTTAAAACTTTTCATTATCTTGTAAAGTTGATTGAATTTACTTTACACATCGTGAAATTGATACGAAAATGGATGTTGCGTCTGTTTCTGGCAAATGATACATATACTGTCACAAAACTAATCACATATGTAAATGACTTAAAGCAGCCATGTGTGGCAGCACATGGACCTCTCTCCATTGCGCACTCAGCTCAATCCTGGTTTTTCCCTGGGTATATTTAGTTGCTGTCAATTGCCAAATCCCCGGGACTTAGGGTATGTTTGGCGAAATAGGCTGGAGCTGGGGCTGAGGCTAGAGCTTGGGCTTATATTATAAGCCGAAATTAAAATTTGTATTTTTATAAACTTGTTTGGAAAATGGCTGAGGCTTATTATTGCAAAATTACTAAAAAGCGCATAATTAAATGAGTTTTTTGTATATGTTAAATATTTTTGTGGGTAAATAAGTAATTTATTTTTCAAAAGTCCCGGCTTAAGTTTTTAGCCTCTTTTATGGGGCTAAAGTTTTTAGCCGGCTTATTTTATAAGCCCTTCCATAAGCCCAATGACAAACAAGACTTATTTAATTAGCCGGCTTATTTTAAAAGCCCAAGCCACATAAGAGCCCTCCCCAAACATAGCCTTAAAAGAGTGAGTGATACACAATATGTTATGTAAAAAATTCTTAAAATAGAAGCAAGGGATAACCAATAACCAATTCTAGATAAATGCGAGTCAAAGCTCGAAAACGATACCATGGCATTAGAACTAAAACATAAATCGACTTTTCAGCAAAATGTTGCTGTCAGAATAACAAGTGTTCCACAAATTGTTCTACTTGCAAGTCTCAGTTAACATACCAGAACAGACCACCAGTTAACAAACAGCACCATAAATTTTCAAAAAGACATAAAGAAGCAAGGGGAGGGGGTAATAGCCAAGTAACGAGTTGACAGTATTAAACACAGAATCCATGAGAAACTTTTCTGAATGTT
>JARVZY010006243.1:0-26956 GCA_030686995.1 Artemisia argyi
AGGTGGACCATAGTTCTTACTTGAACCGAAACATTTAGCTACTCCAGAAGTGATGGCTTTTGGTAAAGAGACTTCAAATCCATCAATTTTTTCAAAAAGATTGCTAGCGACTACTAATAGATTAGTGTGGGGGATTGATGAGTGCTCAAACACTCATCATTTTTGTCGTATTTAAACTGCCAAAACATCCAAAAATACTCAGTAATGCATCAAAAAACTGAAAATATCCCAGAGATTGTGTTTTATACATTTCAGATGCAAAATGAGTAAAAACAATGAAAAACGAACAAAGTTTGCACAATTGGCAGTTTCAGTCCCCCAACTTTCAAAAATTTACAAAACTAGTCCCTGAGCATGTGTTTTGAAAGAAAAGTCAACCTAAGGCATTTAAAAGTCAAATATCATCAAATATTGTCCTTAGGTGAAAACTTTGGGAAAATTTCATATTTGGTCCCAACACTTTACAAGTTGACAAAATCAGTCCCTAGGAGTTTTTAAAATGGAAAATGTTATTTGTGGTGCTTGGAATATGGACATGTGGCAAGAAACACCCCTTGTACATCTTTGGAAGGTTGGCAAAAATTGGTCCTTGAAATTCAGCTTAATTACACATTTGGTCCTTGTGGTTTTTCTTCTTAATACCAAACGGACCCTTTGTAATATTATACCTAAATCCACCAAATCCAAACAAATCCTAATCCAAATCCAACCCACCACTCTCCTTGGCCCAAGTCAACCAAAGCCCACCCATCCCACTTTTAATAATAAAAACAGGGTCAAAGAAGGTCAACCCCACCCTTCTTCTACCTCTTTTTCCGCCAAACCACAACAAACAACCCCTGACCCAGACAACCTGCAACCTCCAACATGTTTGTCTCCCCCCCCCCCCTCCCTCTCCTACTAACCACCCTACTCCACCTCCTCACCAAAGTCAACCCAACACTAATTATTACCCCCCCCCCCCTCCACGTTGGAAATCCACAGGGCACCAAAATTAAATCAATGGTGGATATGATGTCAAGGCTAATCCAATGGTGGGATATTACTCCAAGGGCACACAGACAACAGAGCACACAGACAAAAAGCACAAGACAAAATGCCGGAAAGAAAAAAGCCCCCTAGTTCCATTTTTCTGTTTTTTAATATATATAGTTCTCCATTCTAAGCCTTGATGGCAAGTAGATTTTTAGTGTAATTTTCTGACTCAGTTAATGCTTTTTAGTTTGTAATCTTTTCAGAATCAATGCAAGAGTTTTAGTATTTCAAATTCTAAGTTGCAGTTTCAAAATCACCTTGAATTGTCTTACATCTTGTTTAAAGTTTGTCATTGTTGAGCTAATCTTTCTTAAACTCACCATAGTCTCAGTGATTAAAAAGAAAACAAAACAAAAAGAAAGACTAAATATGAGAAAGAGAAAAATAGAAATAAAAAATAACCAGGTTGAAAGATGACAGGTTGCTGAGGTAAAAAGAGCAAGCTATGGAAGGATTAAGGTTTAGAGCTCATGGGAGCTATAGGGTTGTAATTTGAGTTCTGGTTCACTTTAGCTTGCACTTTGGACCACTTGTAAGATTTTTCTATGTTCATGTTAGCTTAAGCTGCTACATTCATAAATTGTTGTTGGTTTTTCTTTATTAATTACTGTTCCAAATGACTGTGCTTAATTAGTTTATTGTAGTTATAAGTAGAGTAGTACTTGGCTTTTGTCAATTCATGTTTTGAACCATACTTGCATACCCACTATTTCATTTAGCTCACATTGCCATATAACATTGCTTGTTGTTTATTGCTATTTTCTGAGCCATTTTGATTTATTTAACTTTTTTAGAACTTATTAGAAGCATAGTGTTCAGTTTTTAAGTGTAAAACCAAGTCTTGCTTTGAAAATTAGTCCAAGACAGTCTTAGAAGGGGTGTTTGGATTAATTAGGTTTGTTGTGATAAAACTTGTTTTAGGCTTTGCATTCAATCCTAGTAGTTGATATTAGGTTAATATAGAATGGTTAATGTGTAATGTCAGTAGTCTTTTAAGAAAAAAGTAGAAATCTCATCTCTAACTCATTTGGCACAACAGTTAGGTAATCTAGGTTGTATAATTATACATGTAGCTGCATAAGTAGTTAATCTAGCTTGGAATAGTCTCATATTAGTTTAAAATAACTTAGTTAGTGGTTTGGGATCATTAGTAATTCACAAAAGTCAACCTAAGTGTAATTCTTAAAAAGTCAAAAGCCAAAGCTGATAAAATGGCCAAATATTTTAGACAATGCACAGGGTTTAATGTGGATTGAAATGCAAAATTCCTGTTGTTTTGTATTATGTGGTTTTCTTGTTAACCTGAATCAAGAAAAAAAATTTGATTTAAGAACTCATTTGCTTATCTAAATCAGCTCCAAAGTTGACTATTTGAACTTTTGCATGCCCTGCACCCAGTTTCTTCCTTTTGACCCGTTTTTCTTTTAGCTATAAGTTGGGCAATTCTGGGGTATTGGTTGTGGTTTTTGTTGCTTAGGGATCTCTCTTAGGTAGTTTTTGTGCATGTGTTTTTATTTTTCACCTTCATGCTTATGTGGTGACCTTTTTGAGCCCTCACCTTTGCTTAATTGGGACTGCTGATGCTATTTCTCTTGATGTTGTTGGAGCTTGTGATTTCATTGATAATGACTGATTCAGTTTTGTTTTTTAATTGACTTTAGTTGTTATAAGTTTCCTGAGTTGGCATTTGCTTATGTTCTCTTTGGCTTTGGCTTTAGAGCTTATTTAATCATGCTAATCCTTGTTCACTCACTGCTACAACAGTGAGCTTCAAGCCATTTTCACAAGTCCCCCACAAGCTCATACCTTGAGCTAATTCCTTGGCCTAGGACTTTTAGACCAGCTCACCAGCTTAGCTTGTAGGTTCAGAGCCCTTTTCAGGCTTATCAGCTTGTTTGATAAGCTCAATTAGGCCTGCTTATTACCCCTGAGGGCTTGTTTGGTTCTCTGTGTAGTGTAACAGCTTATTTGCTTATTGCGATGATTTCAGCTCATTTCATTGCATGATTTAGCTTATTCCTTGTGCACTTAAGTTGCTTGTAGCTAATTTTACCTTCTGTGGTCATCCACTTAGCTTATTGCCAGCTTGTTCACAGCTTAATCTCATTTTGAACATAATAAGCTTACTGTCAAGCTTATTTGTATGCACAGAGTTTATTTTTGAGTTTCATAAAAAGTGTCTTCACAAAAAGTGCTTAATATTAGTCGTAAATTAGTTGTGTAAAAGAAAAATTAAGAAAAACCAAAAATAATTAAAGTGATAGCTTCTATTTAAGCCCTTTTGGCTTATTTTCTGCTTATTTTTAAGCAACATCTGTTTTTAAATTTTTCCTAGGCTTCTTATTACCTGTAGGATTTTTGGTAATTTTTTCAGATTTTTCCAATCTCTTTTAGTATTTTTATAATTTAATCTAGTTTAAATTAATTAAATAATTAGTTTTAATTAATAATAATTAATTAAAAAGTAGGAAAAATAGAATTTCTGTTTTAAAATTAGTTTTATAATATTTTAGATTTTTCTAAATTTAATTTTCATTTTTCTAGTTAAATGTCATAATTATTTGTAATTTAGGATAATTTAGTTAATTAAAAAGTAATTAATAATTAGTAATTAATTAAATAGTTGTAAAAATAATTTTAATTTCCCAAAAATTTTCTTATAACATTAGGATTGTAAAAATATAATTTTCACATTCGTAGGACTTTGTTTACTCCCGTTTCACTTTTTAATTTGCGCGTTCGCGTTTATTTTAAATTTAAACGCGCGTTTTTAGGTTAAATCACGTTTTTAGGTTATCTGATAATCAGTAATTGTTAATAAAGTGTTTCTAAGCTATTTTCCATCATAATATCGTAGTGTAATCATAATAATCAAATTCCCAACCCTTCTGATTAATCACCCGATCATTTAAAACGTTCACAAATACAATTGCACGCCTCGTCGGGAAATAACGACCCGGGGATTCGCTATACTCCTTGGTTAGTTGGTTTTTGACGTTTGACTTGGTTGACCATCACCTGGTCAATTTAGTTGACCTTCTAGGACCAATAACTTACACCCCTCTAACTCCGTTAAGTGTCTAGCATCGGTACGCGGTCCTAGGGTTAATTCGCACGTGTATGGTGATATTGCTATCACCAAGTCACATCCCTAGCGACTTGCTTCCTAGGGTTAATTCCACAAGTCTCTAGAGAACAACCAATGCTAATCACTATGGGAACTAGAGTGTCCCAAGCCTCGCCATGAAAGTATACAAACAATAGACAATAGATGCGTAGAAAACTAAATCATAATAACAACAATTTCATAACAAGGCTAACACCAAGAGGTTATTAGCCAAACATAGAGTAAATTATATCAACAATAATGAATAAAACATAGATTGAATTGACCATAGTGTTTGATACAAGTTACTTGATGTAAGGTTAATGATGATGATGATTACAAGTGGATTCTCCCTTGGAAAGTGGTTTGTTGCTCCTGGAAGATGCCCTGAGATGGTGCCTAATTTGCCCCTTTGAAAGGGGGGAAGAAGGATATGAAAAACTCGGAATTAGGGTTGGTATTTATAGGCCCCGACTATGTTACGGCGTAGCGTATTAGAGTTGCTACGTCGTAACCTTTGCAAATTGTGTTACGCCGTAACTTGATCAAGTGTTAAGGGCGTAAAGTTTTGATGATAAGCATCCTATGGCGTAGTAGATAAAGTATCTATGCCATAGCTTCTTCATTGGCCTCGTTAGTTCTTTATTGCCTCAAATGAGATCCTACGTCGTAGCTTGGAAAGTTGCCTACTCTGTAGTGTTCTTTAGCGGACTTCTACACCGTAGCCTGTTGTTGGGCTACGTCGTAGTCTTCATAAATTCTTCATTACACCGTAGGTAGGAGAGCCTATACGGCGTAGTCTTCGTGAAGCCTTGCTACAGCGTAGGTAGGTGAACCTCTACACCGTAGTTAGTGCAGAATCCATAATTTCCACGTATTTGCTCCAAAGTCCTTCCATTTCCGCGTAAGTTCGTTCTTTTACTCATCTTTACCCTGAAGCAAAAATAGGAAGAAATAAGAGTATATATTCTTCATAAAAGCAGAAAAGATGAGTATTTTAAGGGGGAAATTAACACTTAGATTGGGGGTAAATTTGATGTTAACCAATATCCCCCAACTTGAACTCTACTTGCCCTCAAGTAGACCTTATAAGAATGATTTTCAAAAAGATATCCACCAAGAAACTGGAGAATATGAATTAAAAAGTCCCTATGCTAGAATTTATCAAAGCCGAACACCTCACAAAATTGGAACAAACACTCACATCTCTCTCCTAATCTAAGTGTTAATTTTGGGGTGATCACTTAACGCACAGTCATAGAATGTATTCTATCATAGGCTTGGCAGTTATACAAATCTCTACCACTAGAGCTAAGGTCAAACAATTCTTAAAGGCAATATTGGGTGAACACATATAAGGCTATTTGGGTGTAGCGTTGTTACTAACATACTACGGCAAGGGCGACAAAGGCAATGGTACATGACCGGAACACTGGGCAAGACACCAATTACTGCTCAAATCCCTCACCTAAGCATGATTCACAACTAAAGGGTAGGATAAGACATGGGATGCACAATAATGGTGTAAAATGAAAAAGAAAACAAATAGTCTTAACCTATAACCGAGTTGCTACCACTTGCCGTTCATCCAAAGTCCAAGTTTCAAAATGCGAGAATGGGATCATGTAACAAGTGTGTGCCATTAGAGGACGTCATGATAGGGCACCACACTTAGTCTTCATGTTGGTGATTAAGAACCAACAGCTTCATTCTTCAAATATGACCAAAGTGGCCTCTTCGATGCTAAATCTTTCAAAGCTCTTATTACGGTGCTATACAAGGGTGCACCAAAGTTAACATATCTACATACGGAAATTCACATTTTTTAAAATCAATAACATAACATATCCCCCCCCACTTGGGATGAACAATACATGTACAATAGTGGGTTTTCTCATGACATTCAATGATGAGTCTTCAACGTAGGTGTGATTCTTGAACCTCTTAACTTGGACCTCAAATTAGAACAAGTGGGAACTTCCCAATCATAAACAAAGACTACATGGTAGGCTAAGGTGTATAGGTGTATCGAAACAATAATATGGGTAAGAAACAAAAGGATAGGCTCAAAAGTGTGTATCTAGGGGTATCTTGCACTAAAGGTGAGTGCAAAAAAGGGTTTTAACATGGGGTTCGAATAGTCGATGTGACTAATCGATAAACACACACATAAAGGTTATTTGGGTGATAATCCTAAAATATTGCCTTTTTAAAAAGTTTCTTCCAAATGTATTAAGAAATCTCAATACACTACTCGTACACGGTTTCAAAATGATGAAAAATCCAAGTTCTAAAGTTTACAAACTACAGGCACACTCATATTTTTGGTGGATTTGGGGTAAAACAGGGTGAAACTGAAATAGGCTAAACCTCACCATGGTATTAAGGGTTAATGTGCTCGGCTAAGGTCCATTCTAGTTAGGTTTGGAAAAACATATCAAAAGTTTTAAAAGTGGCATAATTTTTCAAAATAAACTAGAAAATTAAGGGCAAAACAAAGTTCAAGTAAATAATTCTACTCCCGTCCCCCCACTTTGAGTTGTACAAAGTCCCTTTCGTACATAAAATAAAAAATAAGGAGGAAAAGTAGAATTAGAACGGGAACTTCCCTGAAATTCACTCTTGAAAATAGAAGGATCATGTTGAGAAACGTGCCTTCACTACGCCTTATGAGCAAATTTCAATTTCCTGGAATCACACAACTACCAAAAGCATAAAACATAAAAAGAAAAAATAAAAAGAAAAACCTAACTCACTTTCGTGGGAATCATGGTTGCATTTAGCGTATGCAACCAGCCTTTTAAACCACTTGGTGTCCCAAGTGGACGAGTGAAGTCTCGTGAGGGTTTAAAGGGAACACACCCACAAAGTTCATTTAAAACTAATACAAGTTTAAAGAATGTTTTGTAAAATTAAAAATTTTAAGGTACATAAGGAAGCTACGGCGTAGCCAGAATGCGGAGCTACACCGTAGTTGCTAAAATTCACCAGACTGACACCTGGGGGTTGCTACGATGTAGTAATGGAATGAGCTACGCCGTAGCTAAGTCCTGGGGAATTTTTCTTAATGCAAAAGTCCAAAAATTTGTTCCCTAATGCAAAGCTTCCTCTAGGACCTGCAAATCATTGACACAAAGCATACCAAACCAACTATGCTACTAAAAATGAAAAGCAAAAATAAAAATTAAATAAAAAGATAAGCATGGGGTGCCTCCCACGAAGCGCTTGTTTTTGTTCGAGTCACGAGCTTGACTCTACCCTTATTTAACGAGTAAAAGGGTGTTCATCTCCTCACTTGAAATCAAGTGTGGATGAAAATAATGTAGCCTCTCGTAATTTTCCCAACGGTTAGTAAATACTTACAAGTTATTACGTTATTTAAATACCCACTTTTGCGTGTAAAAATTTTTTTTTATACTAGACTTGATATATAAATCACAACAGTAAATTGTGATTTATCTTTTGCTTAGAAACGTTGCTTGCACACAAACCTAGATAGTCTAAATTATCGCGAATATATATTTTAAACGTTTATATTTTTATAATATACGTTTCGTATATTTAAGGTACAATATTTATATATTCCCGGAGCCTACGAAAATTCCCGAGATCACTCATTAATATTATTTGATCGTAACCCGACTCTCAAAACACACCAGGTGGGCCCCGTTAACTCATTGGGCCTTAAACCCAACTAACAAACCAAACGGACCCTTTTTATATATTTTGTTTTTCTTTCCGCTGGGCCAGACGAAACCCCAAGCCCACCAGGCTAGTTGGCCCAAATCCGGCCTGTTTTGTTTTGTTTTTCTTTTCCCTTGTTTCCAGTCACGAACGAGCCAAGGAACCCCCCTATTCTCTTCGAATTTTGACACACAACATGAACATATTTTTACATAACTTAATTTACGAGCTAGCAAAGAATTAAGAATGATAAAGTTTGCCATATATCTCACTTGTTTGCTACCTGAGAATTGACCAAAGCGAATGACAAAAACCATGTACAATGTAAAACCAAATTTTGTCACAAGCCTTCCTTAGCACCACCCAATGTATCCAATGCCTCTTAAGCTGACTCAAGTGAACAGGAATGTCAGGAATAAGCAGCGTATCTCTCTTACACATGCTCATTGTTGCTCTAGATAGATTGGACAAGAATTGAGGTGTTACTCCACGTTTACAAGCCAACAACACACTTCCATGTTACCTTACACTTATCACAACCTTAGAACTTCCTATATAAGGACCTCATGCAACCTCAATTGATCACACACACAAAAACTTACCAAATATACAAGTTACAAGTCGAGTAGCACTTGAAGTTGGGACAGAAGGTTTGGGACGAGTACGAAGCCTAGAAGTGATCCAAGGAGACCAATCTTTGCTCATCTCATATCCCTAGTGTACCAAGAAGTGAACCACAATCCTCTTTGTTCCATTCTTGATCCCTACGAACCATTTTACCCACCTATTTTGAGGTGAGGTGAGACTCTTCAATTTTAATTATATGTATACGTATATGAGATTTACTTTGAAAGCAAATTACTTTACTCTCGTTATTCTTAAATAGTAAACGTAACATATATATTAAAATCGTCATTTTCATTTTTGACTATGCTAGTAATCGAGTATGATAATAATTTTGAGCTTATATTAAAGTATACACGTAAAATATCACACGTTTCTAATCTATTATGGACCTATACGAATTGTGTTAAAACACTTAGAATTATTCTAAGTCTTTGTAATATTTTCAGTACGAGTTTAAGCATTCACTTTGACCTTGCCATTTGAAAACTAGATACATGACCACGTTATTTTATAACTCGACCCCATTATCACCTTGGTAAACAATTGGGAAACACTTTTTATTCGACCATATGAGCTTGTTTAGCCTATTTGCCCGACCCCTTTCTACGCGACCAAAACAGTTTTTATAAAACTAAATAAGTTAACGTGGGCTTATCTTAAGCCCATTAAGCTTATGTGATACACTGGGCCTGGGAGCCCAACTCCAGTGTTTTTAGCATCCTAAAATGAGTCATAGCCCCTACTCTTACTTGTTTTACAATGATTTATAAACATTTTCGGGGGAGATACATGCTTAACTATTGTTTTATACTCTTACAAGTACTCGTTAACTAATTACATATTACTGTGATTTCATAGCCCACTCTTTAACTATTTTCCCGTGGGGGGGGGGATACATGCTTAAAACTCGAACACAAGTCTTTTTACCGGGTATTGAAATACCGTCAGGCCAATGTTATTTGCTTAAGTTACTATTGTCAGAAGTCCCTCGATCATGAACCTTAATCACTTGAAGGGTGAACGTAAATAATTGTGGATAGTACTATTAGTGATTGACAATCCTCGTTTGGTTGTTGGAGAAAACACCAGGCGCACCTTATTGTTCTTATAAATATGTTATTGACAAATACCTATCTTTGGGGGCCTATTACTTACCATCATAATTCACAATTATGATTGGCTGTTAATCGTTGAGTATCATGAGCTTAAGGCAATAGCAGGAACATTAATTTTTAACATATTGATTGTATGTGATTACAATACATTCTTAACTTGTGATTCAAACTCTTAAACTCAAACCTATGAATATCACTCAACTTTATGTTGACTTTAGCATGTTTATCTCAGGTAACTAAACAAGACGGATCTGGATGGCACGGAGTGGGCAAAAGCATGACAAGAACCATAATAAACTACTTATTTTCCTTCAGAATAAAACACGTTCTTAACTTAATAATGTCTTGTATCCCAGATATTTGGTATTTTGAAATAAATTAAACTTTAATACTTCACTTTGTGTTGTCTACTATAATTGTGACAAAGATCCTTGAAGTAATACCCCGAAAGTCTTCCGCTGACATGTTAAGTCTTCCGCTGTTATTAACGACTTTTGGGGGTGTTACAAATAACAATAAACATCATGAGGGTGTGAATTAGCCAAATTGTAGGGAAATGATGATTTAAAATCATACCTTATAGGAGATTTCATTTTCCTACTTACTCTACCCAGATTGACTTATGGATTTGTTGATATGAACACTCCGTGTTGTGGTTGATTGATTGGCTTCCATGCTTCAATTGCCTCCATGTTATTCAAGGTAGTGTATATGACTTCGCCTTTTAATTCCTTCTCAGGCTCAACCAAAATTGGTTTAGTAGCTAGTGTAACATAACCATCTTCGGGTGGTATGATAAGCATGGTTTGTGAGGTTAACGGTTGTACTCCGTCATCCATCATTTCTGCAACCTGAATGGGAAAACTAGCAAGATCATTAGTAATAAAATAAGAGTTAGAAGTCATACCATTTTGTGTTGTAGTTGATTCCACACTAGCTTGTGGAATTGCTTCTTCAACTTGTAAGTTTCTTGCTTCCATCTTCTTCACTTGATCCTTCCTTGTTTCTTCTTTTCTCACAACCTTCAAACGTCCTGGGAATGGGATAGGTGGAACATAGGGTTTGACAATAGGTAAATTACGAGGAACCGACTCCATGTTGACTTCCTTGATCTTTCCCATTAGTGCATTGACCTCATTCTTTTTATTTTCTAGGACAGTTTGGCTTACCTTTTCAACCGTTGCTTCTATCCTAGCATTGAGCTTCTTTAAGTTCAAGTCCGAGGTTACTTTGAACTTTCTAATCCATTCATGACGTGATTCATTCTTCTTCCTTGATTCTTCAAAATATTTGTTGATGTTTTCCTCCAAGGCTTCCACATCGATTTGCTCAAATGCTTTGCATTCCTCACGAAGAGAATGCTCATGTATAGCATGAATGTTTTCTTTAACCTCCTTTATATCACACCTAAGTCCATCAATCTTTTTGGTTATGTCACCAATGTCATCCAAGCTATTTCCATTTTCCATCCAAGTGGTTGCTCCATCATACCAATTTTGTGAATGGTTTGCCATCATTTGTATTGAGCTAAGGGCTTGTGCTGGTGTCATCATAGGGATCGGACCTTGAGAATCGAGCATTCGGCGAGAAGGGATTTTTAACCCTTTGTAGGAAATAAGGACCTTCTTATAATCGTTGAGATCATGCGTTGGACACATGTAAAGAAGGTCGTTAAACCTTTCCCAAGCTTCAAATAATGTCTCATTCTTTCCTTGTATGAAACTCCTTATTTCTTCCATCTTCTTCGTCGACATTGAGGGAGGACAATATCTCCGAATAAATGCCCTCTCTAGAGGAGCCCATGTATTGATTGTTCCTGTAGGAACTTTATCTAACCATCTTCTGGCTGCCATTGTGAGTGTCATTGGAAACACCCTTAGCATAAGTGCATCATGGGTGATGCCAGGAGTGTGGAAAAGATCTGCAATCTCCAACACTCTTTGTACATGTAGGTAGGCATCTTAGTCATTCCTTCCCGCGAAAAGCTTATGTCTTAGCTCCCTCATAAACTGGATACAGATCTCAAAGTTGATATTATTATCAATTTCGGGTCTTCAATGCCCGGTCTGTTGTTACCTTGAGTCAAAGCCATGTATTTCTCCATAGTGAGCATGTTGATATCAACGTCACCCATATCCTGAAATTACAAAACAAACAAAAACAGAAAAGAAAAGAAAGGAAAAAGAAAACAAACAAAAAAATTCCTAAAGAAAGAAAAATAAACACCTAAAATTTATAAAAGCAAAACTCAAATAAAATCCTATATAGCTCCCCGGCAGCGGCGCAAAAAACATTATGCAGGTTTTACCGACCAGGTTTTAATATTTATAAGTGTCTCGTTTACCTAAGGTCTAACTTAATGCACTAACGGGCAGTGTACCCGGTCGTGTGAGGTATAGCTAGATGGTAAAGCCGAGGTCGTCCCAAGAGCTAAGTGTACGGAAATTATCTAAGTTTAGTGTCACGTTTAAAAAGGGGTTTTATGATTGAAAGATTAATAAACTAATAAAAGTAAATAACAACGCAAATAAATAAATAGAAGAAAATCAGTAGAGAGTAGTGTTAACCTAATTACTACTCTTGTTATGATCATGACTAGCTTCCTATAGATGCATCCTATCATATTGTTCGGGGATTCAATATTCATTTTGGATCAGACGGTTAAATCACCTAGATCTATCTTACACCTTGTCCTATCCAAAACTATTTTAAAGCCTTGGGTTCATCGGTACGAAGACGTAAGAGTCATTAAGTGCCTCTACTAACATGGACAAGACTAACGAATGCGGCATGGTCAGATCTTACACCCCTCTAACTCCGTTAAGTGTCTAGCATCGGTAGGTGGTCCTAGGGTTAATTCGCACGTGTATGGTGATATTGCTATCACCAAGTCACATCCCTAGAGACTTGCTTCCTAGGGTTAATTCCACAAGTCTCTAGAGAACAACCAATGCTAATCACTACGGGAACTAGAGTGTCCCAAGCCTCGCCATGAAAGTATACAAACAATAGACAATAGATGCGTAGAAAACTAAATCATAATAACAACAATTTCATAACAAGGCTAACACCAAGAGGTTATTAGCCAATCATATAGTAAATTATACCAACAATAATAAATAAAACATAGATTGAATTGAACATAGTGTTTGATACAAATTACTTGATGTAAGGTAAATGATGATGATGATTACAAGTGGATTCTCCCTTGGGAAGTGGTTTGTTGCTGCTGGAAGATGCCCTGAGATGGTGCCTAAGTCGCCCCTTTGAAAGGGAGGAAGAAGGATATGAAAAACTCTGAATTAGGGTTGGTATTTATAGGCCCTGACTATGTTACGGCGTAGCGTATTAGAGTTGCTACGCCGTATCCTTTGCAAATTGTATTACGCCGTAACTTGATCAAGTGTTAAGGGCGTAAAGTCTTGATGATAAGCATCCTACGGCGTAGTAGATAAAGTAGCTACACCGTAGCTTCTTCCTTGGCCTCGTAAGTTCTTTACTGCCTCAAATGAGATCCTACGTCGTAGCTTGGAAAGTTGCCTACTCCTTAGTGTTCTTTAGTGGACTTCTATGCCGTAGCCTGTTGTTGGGCTACGCCGTAGTCTTCATAAATTCTTCATTACACCGTAGGTAGGAGAGCCTCTATGGCGTAGTCTTCATGAAGCCTTGCTATGGCGTAGGTAGGTGAACCTCTACGCCGTAGTTAGTGCAGAATCCATAATTTCCACGTATTTGCTCCAAAGTCCTTCCATTTCCACGTAAGTTCGTTCTTTTACTCATCTTTACCCTGAAACCAAAATAGGAAGAAATAAGAGTATTTATTCTTCATAAAAGTAGAAAAGATGAGTATTTTAAGGGGAAATTAACACTTAGATTGGGGGTAAATTTGATTTTATCAACTAGCTCACCAGTAAATATTATTTCCAATGAATGTTATAATAAGATAATGGTGAAGGAGCTTGAATATAAGGGAAATAACTTCCTCGGTATTGTCACTAATATTCACATATTCGTGGGAACATATACTTTTCTTGTGGATTTTATAGTTCTCTATGATGTCAGCGAGTTCATTGAGGATGGATTGACGGTGTAATCTTAAGGAACCCTTTTAAAGCAATATCCGATCTAGAGGAAGATGCTAAGAAGGGAATGATACGGTTGCAACATGGAAAGGACAAGACAATTTTCTAACTACCAACGGTTGTAAAAAAATTTAAACATTTGACTATGAGGCAATTAAGTCTTGTCTGACCACTCCTTGAGTTAAGCGATGAGACAAAGCTAATGGTTATAACTATCCAGTCAAAAGATTAAAAAGTTTTATAATGATTGCCTAATGCTTGGGGACGAGTATAAAAAGGATGAAAAACTCATTGAATGGATACAATGTGGAGATTGTTATCTCCACGAAATGACGAATAGCCATTGGTAAACTGTGGGAGTGATTCTAACTTAAAGACTTGATAATAAACTAAAGTGCTCTCACGGGAGACAACCCGTATTATCCCTTTCCTTTTCATAGTTTAGATTTTGTTGGTTTGGTATGTTGTTTTATGTTTTGCAGGAATTGGAGCAAGGAAGATCAAGAAAACCTCATTATTGCTGGAATTGAGATACTCGGATAAGTCATTATGGCGTAGTTGATTCATTGGGTTATGCCATAACCACCCTCCTTTTATCTGATGGCTCCAGGTTTTTCACTAATTATGGAGTAGCTCAGTAATGAGGTTACGCCGTAACATTTTTCTGAAAACCAATTTCTCAAACACACCATAACCTTGTATTAGTAACTAAATGAACATTGTGGGTGTGTTCACTATAAACCCTCACGAGACTACACTCATCCACTTGGGACACCAAGTGATTTAAAAGGCTTGTTGCAACCGTGATTCCTACGAAAGTGAGTTAGGATTTGTTTGTTTTTCTTTTTCTTTTTATTTATTTTTTAGGTTTCTGTTTGTGGTAGTACCGGGATTTCAGGGTTTTGAAGTTTGCCTCATGGCAGCAAGTTGAAGGCACGCATTCTTACGTGATCCTTCTTTCATTTTTGGAGCAAATTTCAAGGAAGTTCTCGCTCTAATTCTACTTAATCTTCACATATATTTAATTTTTAATACAAAAGGGACTTTGTACATTTCAAGTGGGGGGACGGGAGTAGAATTATAAATTGAACTTTATTTTTCCCTCGTTTTTCTAGTTTATTTTTGAAAAATTATGCCATTTTTAAATTTTTGACATGTTTTTCCTAACCTAACTAGAATAGAACTTAGCCGAGTACATTTTAACCTTAATTTACATGGTGAGGTATAGCCCTTTTAGTTTCCATTGATTTACCCCAAATCCACCAAATATTGAGTGTGCCGGTAATTTGTAAACTTTAGAACTTGGCCTTTACATCATTTCGAGACCATAAACAAGTAGTGTGTCAAGTTAGCTCGATACATTTGGAAGGAACATTTTAACCCTTTTATTGCACTCACCTTTAGTGCAAGATACCCCTAGATACACCCTTTTGAGCCTTTCCTTTCGTTTCATAACCTTAATATATTGATTCGATACATTTATTCTCATTAGCCTACCGTGTAGTCTTTGATTATGGTTGGGAAGTCATTGTTTGCCCCAAGTTTAAGATGTAAGTAGAGAAATTCAGGAATCACACTTAAGTCAAAGACATACTTTTGAAGATCATTTGAAGACCCCCCAAATTCTCATATATTGTTCATCTCAAGTGGGGGGATGTAAATATTCTTGTATCTAGTTATGATTAAAAAAAATATATGAATTTCTGTTTATAAATAGTTGTATTGATGGTGCACCCTTGTATAGAACCAAGATTATGAGCTTATCAAAGATTTCATATCGAAGAGGACACTTCAATCACATTTGAAGAATAAAGTTGGTGATGTTTCTACACCAATATGAAGACCAAGTAATGTGTCCATCATGACATCCACCAATGGCACATTAACTTGTTATGATCCGGTTTTTGAATATTGAAGCTTGAACTTTGGGCGAACAGTAAACGGTGATGACCTAGTTGTAGGCTTAGACTATTTGCTTGTTATTTTTATTTTTACACCCATTTTTTGTATTCCCATGTCTTATCCTACCCTTTAGTCACGAATCATGCTTAGGTGGAGGATTTGAGCAGGCATTGATGTCTTGCTCGGCGTTCTAGTCATCTATCAATGTTCTTTGTCGCCTTCGCCATGGTATGTTAGTAACGACACTACACCCTAAACCTTAATTTTGTTCACTCAATATTGCCTTCAAAGATTGTTTTGACCTTAGCTCTAGTGGTGGAGATTTGTGTAACCGCCAAGCCTATGATAGAATACATTCTATGACTGTGCTTTGAGTGATCACCTCAAAAATTGACACTTAGATTAGAGAGAGTATGAGTGTTAGTTCCCCTTTCGTGAGGTGTTCGGCTTTGAGAATTCTAGCATAGGATATTTTTAATCTCATATTTCTTGATTAATTTTGGGGGATATCTTTTTAAGAATAATTCTAATAAGGTCTACTTAAGGGCAAGTAGAGTTCAAGTGGGGGGATATTTGATGACATCAAATAATCATGATATTTAAGTGTCAATTTTCCCCTAATATACTCATCATTTATATTTATTATTTGGATATATACTTTGATTTCGTTACATTTTTTATCCAGGTTATAAATGAGCATAGGAGCTAAAGAGACGCGGAAATTAAAAAGAACTCGCAAAAGATACATAACTATAGTATGTTGAAGAAAGCTACGACGTAACCTACACTCTCTATTACGCCGTAGCTAGGAATTCAAGTATGAAGATTAAAGTCAACATGAATCAAGAACTTCGGCGTAACACATCCCTGTGTTACGGCGTAACTATTTCAAGACTTAGAATTTCCCCATGATGAAGACTATGTTGTAACCATTATATGGAGTTACGGCATAGCAATGACACCGTAAGTGCTCCAAGATCCAGAGTTAAGCTACAGCGTAGCCCACTTGAAGACTACGACGTAGATGAAACCCTAATTGGAGTTACGGCGTAACCAACTATATCAACTATGCCGTAACTATTGCTATTGGATAAGATCGTTTTAAGATTACACTAGCTACGCCTTAACACATTCATAGAGTTATGTCATAGCAGTGTTGGGCCAATAAATACAACCCTAATTTCTGCATTTTACAACAACTTTCTCACCACCAAAGTCAGAGATCGTTGGGAGCATTTAGAAGGCCATTCTACAGCAGCATACGGAGCCATTCCAAGGGAGAGATCACGCTTACAACACCATAAGTTTTAGCTTTTCATTGTTTAATCTACATTTCCAATTCATGTCTTGTTTAAACATTAATTTGAGTGTTATTATTAATATGATCGGCTAAGCACCTCTGGTGCTAGCCTAGTTATAATTCCTTTATTGTTTTGATTATGTTTTCGTACTTTTCGTAATGGTTCTAGTATGTGCATGCTTAGTTTATGGTAGATCTTTAGTTGCGGTAATTTAAAAGAAATGGTTATACTTGGTATGCTAGGAGAATTGACCATAGGACCCTGGCGTAGTTGAGTTGCGAGGGAAATGGTTGGGATGACAACTGGCCATTTACCTTGTGTGCAAATTGACCATAGGACCACTTTTCGGGTCGGATAAACTTAAGTAATTAGAGTATGGTCTAAGATCCAAGAGGCCGGACCATACAAAGATAAATCTAGCATGTAGTGGTACTTAGTGACTCAAACCCGTCTATCGTACGTCGGCTTACTTATAGAGGGTAGTGCCTTTGGTTCCCGGCAGGATTCGGGGGAGATAGGCTAGGGAACTTGACCATATGAACCTAGTGATATATGTCCGCCCCACTTGAAGTATTAGATTAGTTTTGTAGAGAACATAATCGTAAGCAATATAGGATGACCAGCTAGGCTAGTACACTTTTCTCCCACTGCTCATAACTTCAATTTTATTTGCTGTTTTATTTCATTTCTGTTTTATTTAGTTTAATTAATCATTTCATCTTAAAACCAGTTTAAAATCGTGACAATTGACTTTAATAGGATCACACCACATAGCTCTTGGAACGACCTCGGTTTTACCAATTACTAGTCTACACGCGACCAGATTCTCTGTCCGTTAGTGCATATAGGTAGACCTTAGGTAATCGAGCCATTATAAATTTAAGACTTGGTCAGTAAAACCTGCATCATTATACATATAGCATACTTCAATAGTCATTGACTGTTAAGAATTTATTTGACTTACAATACATGTACCTTTTGTGGTGTCGGTAAAATCCAATAGACAATGACGGGCAATAGATTCAAAAGGAATCTGTCATATAACATTGGCAAGATATGGTATTTAAGAGTTAGAAGCTATAGGGGATAATGATATACTTATATATGATAAAATAGTTTAACTCAATCAAGTACATATTTGCAGTGATATAATGAAGTATCAGCCTACAAATTATCCTTGCTTATATGATGAAGTACATACTTGAAGTGACCAACAAAGGTGACGCAACATCATCATCTTCATTCATACACATCACTTCCCCAATTATTCATATCACAATTTTCATTCTTATGTCTTCAAACCATAACTTAGTTTATCCTTAATGAAAAAGAACAAATCAATAGACATATAAAGAACCACAAATTAGCAACATAACTATTTATTCAACCTCTTTATTTGTATGCTTGTTACCACCCAAAAAGATATCACTTGACTGTGTAGATCAAAAAAATAAATAAAAATAAAATAAAAAGAAGACACCACTACCATCTGGTAGGAATGTGCAAGATAAACATAACCAACCCCAACACAATCCGATAGGAAAAAAAGGAACTTAGAGACCTCTGAATAACAATATCCATATAAACAAAAACAAATCACTAAAGCATACCCCACAACTAAGTAAACATTGTTGTTAGCACACAGACGCTAACATCCTCACACCACTATACCACCAAAAATAACAATCACACTTACACATATGGAAACCCAAATCACCGTCGGCCACCAATAGAACCACCATCGCTATCAACAACCCAAACAGATGCATTATGCTCGATTAATATTGGGTTTTGGTTTTTTGGGTTTCGATTAACATGGATTTCAATTGTGTTTTTTTGTGGGTTTCAGTTCATTTGTAAACTAGATCAGTGGGTGTTGGTTTCAAACTAATAATACTAAATTGGTACTGTCAAAGTTGACATAATTTAGTAAAATAAATCAATGATAAGATGATGACATCAAGATAATCTAGTGTAAATGAATAACAAATGTGAATGTGTTTGGAGAATTATCTAGTGGTGTAGGTTGTTTTTGGATAATTTAGTGTTTTGGTTTTGTGGGTTTCAATTAATGGAATGGAGATTAGGGTTGGGGGTTTAGTGGGGAATAATGGGAATAGTTATGTATTTGATTAAGAAGGTTGATGAAGCAGGGTTTGATTTTGGTGTGTATTTTTGGTGTTCGTGTGTGTACAAAAAAACTAGTAGTGTTAGAAAATGTTGACTCTTTAGGGTATAGTTATGTATTTGATTAGAAATTTTTGACTAGTAATAAGCAACGAAATAACGATTTTTCCCTCACACGAAAGGCACGCGAGAGTGTTAGCAATCGTTGACTGACGGGTGTTAGTCAAAGGGACTATCAAAGAGGCAAAATTGGGATGTCAAGGATGTAAGGTGTATTTATGTTGAAAATGGGATGAAAATATGTATTTTGAGTACAACTTTAAAGATGAATGATGTATTTTACCGTTAATAATATTACTATTTAAATATTTTTCATTACTGCGCTAAGTAACTTGATTGTCCAACAACACTAAAATCAGTTTAATTAATTTGAACGATTAACTATCTTATAGTTTGGTGCGTATATAATGTTTTGATACTAAGATATTTTTAAGACAAAAATACACTGTTGGTCCCTGAATTTTCCCAAAAACATTGTCTGGGCCCCAAACATAGGAAAATCATCGCCGGGAGTCCAAAACCCAACTTTTTAAGGCCGAATGCGTCCCTTGACCTATTTAGTCTCGGTTAACGCACGTTTTGTGTTATACTTAGAGGGACATAATAGTCCTTTCATTATTTAACTATACCTCTAACCAAGCTAAACCCGATGCTCAACTTAAGGGACCAACTGTGTACTCATACATTGTTATATGCAACTTGAACGTATCGTTTCTGATATGCCTATTACTGTTTCAGCGGGAACCAATAAACCCACACCCAACCATTGACACTTGAGTAAAATGCGATCATCTGACACACACAATGTCACATACAAGATACAAACTTTACCGAACACAACCCTCAACAAGCTACCTTCATTCTATCTTATTTCATCCGATCAAATCACACACTCACAAACACATATCATCGGAAGTTGCAAGGCCTGCAAAATCAAACAACACACATACCAGGTAATAATTTTTACTGATTTTTACTTCATTCAAACGTTATTTTTTATAATCTTAATCGTTAATGCAATAACTATGTATGGGAATCAATTTCTTTGCACTATGGAGGATCTTCAAAATGTTTTGGATGAGTTTGTAAGTTAACACCATATATGAATTAAATGTTATTTCTCTAAGAAACTAGTTTTAAGAAATTGGCAATGCTTAAAACTTAATTATGATATACAGGAACTACATAAGGATTATATTTTAGGAGGTTTCTATCATGGGAATCATTATATTTACTTAGTTAACTGTACAGGCATTAGATGGAGAGTAAGTGTTAGGAAAGTGTCAGAGTTAATGTGTGTTGTTGAGGGAGTTAGGTGGAATGATTTTGTTATGCACAACATACATTTTGTAGAAGAGGGTGAGGATGTGTTTTCTGTAAGTTGCTACAGTAAGTATAGGGAGGAGTTTCATAATTATGAACCTGAAAGTGCTTAGTTTTGGAGATGTTTAGTGCCAGTGACAGACACATCTCTGAGTATGCAGTGGTTGCCGAAAGATTTTCTGAAGTATCTGAATGGTCCAACCCCTACTGACCATGTCGTGGTTACCACTAACACGACTGAGTACAATGTGGAGGTTGAAAGTGAATATCTATATGATCGATACGTCCACTCCTTCCTGTTTAGATGTGGTTGGGAGAGGCTTGTCCAAGACTTGAATATAAAACCTGGTCAATGGATGGTGTTTACTCTGGTTGTCCTAGAGGAAGAAAATAATGTCATTTTGTTTGAATGTGATGGAGGGGCCATCACAATAGTGGAGACAAACAGAACCAATATAGTCATGAATGCCCTCTGTCACCAAGCACATGA
Source organism: Artemisia argyi (assembly GCA_030686995.1). Taxonomy (NCBI): domain Eukaryota; kingdom Viridiplantae; phylum Streptophyta; class Magnoliopsida; order Asterales; family Asteraceae; genus Artemisia; species Artemisia argyi. The sequence goes on from JARVZY010006243.1 coordinate 20,853, forward strand.
CTATGGTATGTTTATCTTGATTAACTTTAACTACATGGAGTATATGATATATGTGTAACATTTTGGCTTATCTGTAACTAGTTATGTATTATTAACTTCAGATTTTAAAGCCCGTTGGATGAACTAGATGTGTAATTGGACATTTCATACTATCCATGACCAAGAAGAAAGGGCATTCTACAGAAAGATGACTTCATGCTTCTAGAGAGATGGGCGACTTGTAAGTGTATTCAAAGTTTGATATACTTCCTTTATGCATGGTTGATGTAGTCCTATAGTTTGTTGTGTGTATTTGGCCTGTTTGGGAAGCAGTAGTGACAGAGTTGCTTAATATGATGTATAGCTGTCAATTTTTTATGAGATATTGTGAGTCTGATAAGATGATTGATAAATCATAATGTCTGATAGAATCACCCCAAAAACACTAATGCTTAGTTATCTACATTTTGTAATAGGTTATACCATCAACACTTGTGAGGAAGTACAACTTGTATGGGTTCTCTGTCACTACTGTGAAGCATCAAAGGATAGAGAAAGTGTTCGAAGTGCGTGAGAAAACTATGCAAGTTGGTCAAGGGAAGGTGAGGAGGAAAGTGGCAATTGTTTCATCAGCTAGTTTCAAGGAGTTAAGGGCGAAGCAGGCTTTGGTCAAGGTTCAATGGTCCTCTTCTTTCTAAGTGATGAAATTAACAGGTCATAGAGGCTTTTAAACTTTGATGTGTGATGATGGTTATTTGTAACTTGTATGAATGTTCTTTAATAAACAGCTTTGTAGTAGCCTGTATGTATGGTTGGCAGAGAAAAAAAAACTTGACGAATGCTTAGACAATGTTTTGTAACTATCTGTGTAGAATAACCATATGGGTTTGTCTATAGACAATGTTTTGTAAGTTGCAATCTATATCAATAATTTTAGGTTTTCAAACGGATTATTAGTAACACTTGTTTGGTTTGTTTTGACTTTATAAGTCAAATTGGATTCTTCCAAACAGTCCCCTAAACTGCATATGAAATTGCAAACTCATAAAATATAAACACCAAAAATTAAAGCTGTAAATGCATACATAGGATTTCTTAATTGTTTAAAACTATACACGTTTGTTACTAATTTTTTGGGTATGTGTTGACTTTATAAGTCAAAAATGGGTTATTCCAAACAACTCCTTAAATGGGTTATTTCAAATGGATTATTAGTAACACTTGTTTGGTATGTGTTGACTTTATAAGTCAAATTTGGTTATTCCAAACACTCCCCATAAACTGCATATGCAATTTAACAAACTCATTAAATGTAAACACCAAAAATTAAAGCTGCAATGCATACATAGGATCTTTTGTTGATAGACACAGTACACTAAATAACACAAGTTGAACTGCTAAAACATAGATTTATATTGCATCATAGTTATAGTACATTACAATAACATCATGAAGTAGAACAACCCTTCATCCACAACCTAACAAAAGATACATTTACATAACCTTGTTAACAACCTAAACATGGAAAACAAGGTACCAAAACACCCATTTACCTACCCCCATAAAATAACCCAAAGTGACTAACTATATTCAACCATGGCAACAAAAAAACCTTCCTGCTTACGAATACCTTCATTAGCTTCACCATAAATCTTTATCAAACAAGCAAGTTGGTCAATGTGCTTGGCCTGGGTTTCTCTAAGCGCAACCAAACTGGAATGCGCAACACCACGCTCTCCCAAAGCTTCATTCTCCTCAATCAGCTCCTTACACTTGGGAATCAGACTCTTTAGATGTTCAATACAGGCACGAATTAGGTTTTCAAAAAACCCTTCTTCAGCAGCCTCTTGACCAAACCACATTCCCATTCGATCATTTAAGCGTGAAGAATCAGACACTTCCATAAGTTCATTCAACATTGGGAAATCTTCCTTTGGGATATGTGTGAGGAAAAGGCGGTGGAATGGGTTTATTGGTTAATACACCAAAGTAAGTAGCGTCTCAGGGAAGAGATGGTCAAGGGTTTTAATGATGAATATTTTTTCACAGTTGATCCCTCAATTTGTCTATGTTACCGTTTTCATACTTAAAACTCTCGCCCATTATTAAATTGAGTGTTCACATTTGATCCCTAAATTTGACATTTAATATAATCAATCCCACCCCATTAAATCCTTACACATACATTGAATGGTACCATCTTTTGTTGGTTAGATTAAGTTTTGCAAATTTTGTTGCTACTGATATCACTAGCAGTTTGGGTCACTATCGTTGAATGTTGCAAATTATGGACCACAACTTGACATATGGATTTGCAATTCTGACTTTAAAAAGTCAAAGTTCAAATAAAAATGTCATTTACCATTTGAGTCATGGAATGCAGTGTTGCTTTCTAGACTCAAATGTAAATGGTATTTTCAACTTTGACTTTCTAATGCCAAGTGGAAATGCTATATGGAAGTTTGACTTTCTAAAGTCAAACACCCATATCCATAAGTGACCCCGAGTATTTCAAAACTTAGACAAACACCATTTAGCGCAATTTGGAAACCAACATATGCACAACCTAACATACGCATTGTTTTTACAACCTAAAGTTAATGAAACCATATAAACAAATGCCAAACAACAAAATACGAAGTAAATTGTCTTAGGGTATTCAACCCATACATAAACAACAAAGACTAGAAGAATTTCACTACAGATGTGCAGGAAGCTCGGTGTAGTTTCAACAGCTCCCTAGCCAACTCTCAATTCATCCTCACATTTTCAGAGTCATCATCACTCAAATTGCTGAGCTTGATATAAAGTATATTCAGCAAGGGGGAACACACAAGTATGGACTTCATTATTGTTAATTCATTCACTGATCTAGGAAAAGATCTAAACACCATGCTCTCGAGCTGGCTCGACCTCATTCTGTTGCTCCCTAAATCTAATGAATAAATTTCCAAAGGTAGATCAATTTCCAATGAAGCCTGCAAATTCAGATATTATTGAGATGCACAACCATGGCAATTTAAGATGATATATTTGATACATATGCATTCCACTTACTTTGGTTTCTAGCATTTGCAATTTTGGAGCTCTACGAATCATTTGAATGATGAATGATACCATTGCATTGTTCCCAAAATCAACTCCTGATAGATTTAGAGTCTTGAGGAATACAAATGCCACAGGGACATTCATCCAAAAGCTTCCTTCTACCAACAACTACAAAATGTCGACTTTTTTGTATGTTTGAAAGATTACTTTTGTTAAGTATTAGACATTACTTTAAAATTCTGTAATTTGAAGTGTGAAACTTAAATTGGTCTTACCTTACACTCCTGAAAATCCAATGTAAGCGACTCAAGTTTGGGAAGACTTCTCAGCTAATATATATTGTAAGTTATGATTGTAGTGGGATGGTTCCAAACACCAAATGGCAAATTCAACTTCTTCAGATTCCCAAGTTGTGCAATATCCGATAGTCTCATCTCGTTTTTATTAGGACGATTCATTTGAATAGACTCAACTAAGGGACAACCAGCAATAAACTCCCAAATTGTACAATTATGAAAATTGACGGATAACAATTCTATGCTCAAGAGATTTGGAAAACCCATAAAAGATACCAAACTAGGAAAAGTACACCAATGAAGTTCCAGATGTGTCGACTCCATACGACGGTACAATTGGGTTTGCAACGTAACGGGTTCACCATACCAGTTTCAAATAATGAGCTCCTCAATTCCTTGCCGAGCCAATAGCAACAACCAATCATGAATCTCTTCATAATTGAAGTCATCTTGTCCAAACAGCGTTTTGGGCTCTACGAAGAACACAAACCTTCTTACAGGACTTTTGAGCTGAAGTAGCAGTCTCGTAACATGCCTTCTATCAAACTTATTTGTCAAAAAATAAAAGAAATCCTCATCAACTATAACATCAGTGAGCAACTTCCACTTAAACCTCCAAATTTTTACTAAACTATCAGTCCTCATCGCATCTTTGAGTGGCAAACGATTCATAATATTAGTAATCACGTTATCCGGCATGTTGCTAATATAATTCGACATGGTAGTGATAACATTATGTCTAAAAGACATGGTATTGTTGGAATTTGATTTGGCTTAGTGAGTTCTGGAAAATTAGAGTTTAGATTTTGTTTTTTATTTTTTAGTAAATCAAGTTTTTTGATTTTGGATTTGGTTTTTCATAAGGTTTTGTATAATTATGATAGGTATAGACGTATAGGAGTTTGGTGGGTGGGTTTGTTGATTCGCGGGCAAAATTAACTAGCATATCAAGGAAGATATGGTCAACTTGCAAAGTCAAGTTCATGATTCGTCCCTAACGTTAACTGTTGCCTTAACTACGGTTTAGAGGTATAGTGAAATCATGAAAGGACTATTATGCCCCTCTAAATATAACACAAAACGTGCGTTGACCAAGACCAAACGAGTTAAGGGACGCATTCGGCCTCAGAAAGTTGAGTTTTGGACTCCCGGCGATGATTTTCCTATGTTTGAGGCCCAGACGATGTTTTTCGGAACATTATGGGACCAGCGGTGTATTTTTGTCTATGTTTAATTTTGAGCACATGCAGCTATTTTGATGTTTATAACTTTATACGTGTAAGGTGATTTTAGTATTATGATCATTTTAGTTTAATAAATAAAAATAATAAATGTTATTTAATAAAAAAGTAAAGGTGATAGAAAGTCTATAAAATTTATTAACTTTCAAATTAGCTTATGTTTAAAATGTTTAGACTTTATTCTAAATAATATAAGGCGTTATAAAAACCCAAAATTTTCATCAATGTTATTTCAGTTACAATATCTGTACAATGTATTCTCACAGGTAAATTTTTGCTTTGATTTCATTTTTCTACTTACATGAACCCCTAGACAAGCTCACGTATCCACCTATGCCAAATCTCTTTATGTTTACATCACATAAACCATCTAGTATGTCAAGTATAGATTTTAAACATCATTTCACTAATTATTCTATCACCATAGCATACTATATCTATCATAAACCCTAATCAAGCCCTAAGTGTTTACAGTTATTTCTAAAACCCTAATTTCTTATCCAAACAAATTTGAAAGTGTTCAAGGCTTATGTATAAGTTACATTAGTAACTTTAGGATATCTTAGCCCTCCTAAACACTAGTACAACTCCTTAGAGCTTAGGTACAAGTCCCTTAACCATAAAACCCTAATTAGGTCATTTAGGTCCCTAAACTAAGTCTAAACCTTCCCGATTCTTTAGGATAAGTTACCACCACCTAGGATAAGTCTCCTATGTAGAAACTAGAAGGGGGGGGGGGTTGAATAGTTTCACCGCTTCTTTTAAACTTTCTAAATCGTTTCTCCGTTAGGTCCGGTTAATTTACATTTGCAAACTTGTTGAATTCTACTTGTTATGTGATATTAATTTAACTACTAGCGAATATAAACAAGCAATATAGAGAGTAGGGAAAGAACAAAACCAAAGAGACGTGGAGATTTATAGTGGTTCGGCATGAATCTCACTCCTCCGTCCTACTCCATTCCCCAAGTACGACACTCGAGAGTTATCAATCACTATATCAACACACTCCTTCAGGCGGAGCAATCCGTACACAAGCTTACACAAGGTTTAACGACACTATGCGAAATGTCGAGTTCTAATCCTAGTTAGAACTAATCTACACCAAGGCCCACGTGGCCACATGAACAAGTACTCTTTTCCCACTTAGATCGATACACGATCTAAGCCTTCACGTGAACGAGCACTCCCGTTCACTAGATTCTTCATATTAAGACACACTTGGATCTTCACCCAATCTAAGTCTTCACACACGACACACTTGGATCCTATCCCGATCCAAGCCTTCACACATGACACACTTGGATCCTTTCCTGATCCAAGCCTTCACACAAAGACTCAACTAAGTCCTAACCTAACCACTTAGGACATCACACTCCTTACAACAAATACAAGAACTAATCTAGTTACAAGACTCCTTGGATCTTCATCTTCTCCAAGTTTACACACATATATCTCCATCCTCAACTCACACACAAGTCGGAAGTATTACAATGTATATAAAGCCTATAACCGTAACACTTGTTACGTTTTTATGTGG
>JARVZY010006244.1:0-26945 GCA_030686995.1 Artemisia argyi
ACATTTTTTTAAATATTACTACATAACATACAGTAATAAAATAATTATAAATTTATTTTATAATGAATTTTCTCTCTCCTGCATCAAATCCAAATCCAAATCCTAACCCCATCTACAAACCAAATATGCCATTACTTTCACCAAATTAGAGTTTCACTCCAATAAATTACAATCACACTCTTTCTCTTCCACCTCCATTTATTCAACACACACGAGAGTAATTTAACGTCACTTGAGTTTCACTTTCTTGATCTATGTGCATTCGAATTGCTTAAAAGAATGATTTTTGGGACCACCGTCATGAATAAGAGATTTTTGTAATTTTTAAAGATTACGTGTTATTTGTTTACAATCTTGTTTGCTTAACCGCAACAAACCTTTTAAGATTATGTTTTTTAAACGATGAGATATGATAAAGGGTAAAAAGGTAATAAAATATGTTAACTACTAGTTATATAAAAGCTTTAAATAATAAATTTATTTAATGTATTTTTGGATAATTAAGTGAATTGTAAAGTTTTAAAGTGATATTGAAGTAATTACAAAATTTGTAAGGATATTTATGTAATTAGAAGTTTTTGCAAAGATATTGATATAAATACGTAGTACAGATATTATGTTGCGCCTTTGTAAACTTAGAAATGAGGATCACGCGTTACTTTTGACCCTCACACTCACACATGACATTTGGCACCATATTAAGCCTTGCAAGAAACACTAGTTGACAGATCTGAAGTCTTTTATAAACACTAGACTTTTATTACAATTTATGTATATATAAACACTAGTTGACATAATTTAAAAACATTACACAATAAAATATTTAAGTATCAAATGAGAAGAATCCTTAAAATAAGAAGGATGAGAAATAACTATAACTACACATTAGAGATGGATCAATTTGAATTAGATGCATCCCTAATCTTTTAGATGCATCATAATATATTTTCTAGCTAAAAATTAGATGCATATACATATATTAGATGCATTTCGTAAAGTTAGACAAATCCTATGTATTTTTTGTCCTCTGTGGGTCAAATTTGTTGCTAGTACTACTTTGCATCGTTTTCACTTCAAAATCACTTTTGAAACTAATTATGATGCATCTAAATGAATAGAGATGCATCTAATTCAAGTCGATGCATCTCAGATATGCAGTTATAGTTATTTCTCATTCTTCTTATTTTAAAGTTTCTTCTCACTGGATCCTTACCCTACATATGTATTCTTAAATTAGTAGCTCTCGAGGTCGATCAATGGATGGATGCAGCTACTAATTGTCGGGTGTTTTAATGTATGCCAGATTAGTCGAGTTCCCAACTCTCGTCAATGTTTTCAGATCATAAGCTATCCAACACCTCGATTGATCAGTGTGATAGAAATACCCCATGCACTTACAATCACTTGAGCATTTGCTCTCACATTGCCTTTGGTTTGTTTCATCTCCTCTTGTGTACTTGATCGTAAAATGATCAACCCATTCGAGTTTGTAATAGTGAAAATCGCTAGCTTTGCAAGATGTCACCTTTTTTACATCACAATCTTTACTCCAACCACCTAGCCCATTTGGTGTTGGGCACGCCACGCATTGGTTATCCTCACATAGCCCAAACTTCCCACAACGTTCTGGTAACTGACACTCACTTACCCTTGAATCCCTATCTAGAAATGCGTAGTGTCGGTCCCATGGAATGTTTTGCACGTCGATACTATAGGTGAAGTATCTAAGGTTTCCATCTATCCCTAATCTAAGATACGTTAAGGTATTGTTGTACCTAGAAAAGACAGAGTCGCTACGTGATCTTGATATCCGAGGGTCTGAATTCGTCACCTCAAAATCAAAGAGCAAGTAATATATTGAAAAATCATTATCATAATGTGGTTCAGATTTAAGAGTTAGATTGACGAAAGTGCTTGTATCATTGTATATCCATGGGCTAGAAGACCAATAAACCATTGGGCGAGGTGAGTTGTCACTCTTGTAATACAACGCAATACTTCGTGACTCGAGTACAAAGCTGTATGGTCCATCACTGTTGTTCTTGACTGAAGCTCGACTCACAAGCTTACTCACACCATTGGCACGGAGACCTTGACCCACCAAGAGAGTATCGGTTGGAGAATCAAAGCTTTGCCATATGTAATTACCCTTCCCGTCGTGAAGAACCATGTTACCTGTAAATTTATGTACGCTTTTAATTAAAAAAACATAGAATTCTAGAAAATGCATAATCAATCTATACTACATATAATAGACAAAGGACGTTCTCTTCAAAAAATTCAAATGTACAAACAATTATGCAATGTTTACAACACTTTAAAGCAAGGATTTTTCAGAATTACAATAAGCAAAGCATTGTGTACAATGAAAACAAGCATAACTCGAAATTCAGACCAAAATCTTACAATTATACATTAAATAGCATTTAAAACACCCCTGGACCTATTATTACAATTACTTAAACATAATGTACAACCCTCCATAATCAACAACATCCATATCCTATCCTAAAACCCATCAATCAACGTCTTCTACAACATCATTGCCATCCCATCTCCTTACTATAACAAGACTCGAAACGTAATTAAAAGTCTTACGATCTCAACTTTATTTTTTCGTGGTATTCACAAGTTATATCAAACCATTGAAGGTCCAAAACCACGAAAAGATTTACATCATGGATCTATTTTTTTTGAAGCTTATGCTTCAATTAATATCCGAACATAAAATAAGCAAGATCACAAGTATGTTATTTTCATTTCTTGATTCGTTCGAAGCACACAAACTTAACGACAAATCAAAACGAAAAACAAAATGGCAATCACCTACCCGAGACCCATAGGATCTTGAAGCAAAAAAATAATTAAGAATATAATTGAAGGTTCGACTTCATTGGTGTTCGTGTGGTGGTGATGTTCGTATGATGTTGGAGGAGATCATTTTGATGTTCTTGTGGTGGTGATGGTTAACTGCTAAAGAGAGAAGATTGAGATGGGGGCGGAGCTTATTATGCAAGATGTATTAGGTTTAATCAAATGACCGGGCCACCAGGTTTGTGTGGGTTTAGAACTTGAGTTGGATTTCAGTGATGGGCCAAAAGTTATATCCAAAGTTGGTTTGATGGGCTGGAAGGCTAATGATGATTAAATAATTGCTAGCTGAATTTTTTTGTTTATAGATACCGGTTATGGACGAAATTTTTTGGGGTTGGAATTTGTTCAACTTATTTTTTCGTGGTATTCATAAGTTATATAAAACCATTGAAGGTCCAAAACCACGAAAATCGAAATTTATTGACGAAGGATGATTATGATGAATGAAAGAATCAAGATTTTTTTTTGGTAACTTCTGTTAATAGGAGATAAAATTATATCACTGTCTTAACTAAAGTTATTGTTATTTATAAATTAATTGTTTAACAAAAGTATGGCCACATAACATCACGTTGTCAGAAAATATAGTCACAGGGTACCCGCCGCCGCATCGCGCGGGTACCCTGCTAGTTCTAAGTAAATTATGTTCAAAAAAAAAATTCTAAGTAAATTATACTATTGAGACTTGAATTCACGATATTTTTATTTATTAAACATGCGGATACTACTAGACCAAAGACTTATAAGAGAAATTGTAGACCCACATAAAAATTTTACAAAAAAAATTCGTACGCTGATGTGTCAAGAAATGATTGGACCAATTACTACTAATCACTCCCTAACACATCAGCGCGTGGAACTTTTTTTTTTTTTTTTTTTTTTTTTTTAATTTATTTATTTATTATTTTTTTTAGAATTCTTATGTGATTTAGCATTTCTCTATTTGTAATACTAAAATTTAAAATAGTGAGAAATTAAACTTAATTACCATTTGGAAGTAGCTCAAAACCAACCACACCCTTGCTGGCGGTATTCGTTTGCCAGACAACTCGACCATCAGCCTCTGCTAGGACAAGGTTTCCATCCGTTCCTAATGTTAGTGTGGCATTTTCCTTAACAGGTTTACCTCGATTAGCTTCCCATACCCAATACATTCCTGCTTCTGATCGAACTGTACCCATACGTAAAGCTAAAGTGTATGCATTTGGGGTGGTATTGTAAAAACAAAGGCTGAATGGGTTCCTGAATTTGCCAACATTTCGATAATTTGCATCATACTCGTTTACATAAAGTTCAAATTCGCCTTCATTGACATAAGTGAATGTCTCCGAAGTTGGGACGGTAGCTCGAGAAATGAAAAACAAGAGTTGAAACTTGAAAGCATATAAAGATGATAATGGAATTAGGAGAAGACATTTTTAGTTGTGCTTGGAGATCATGAATGAAATGAAACACCATTATATAACAAACTTTTTTTTTCTTTTTTTGCTTTGGTACCAATTTTATCATCAATTTGTCTTTTTTAATACGGAGTAATAGGATAAGGATCGGTATTCAAAATATCTATAAGAAAGGACACTTCGTAGAAAAAACAAGATAATATCTATTAAATGGCTCATGGTTAGAAAATTTATGTTACCACTTTTAGATTTAAACATGAGTAAATAGTAATTTTTATGGGAAAATCATCCCTGCAGTAACTGCAGGGAATGTTCTCTGCTGTAATGCATAAACCAAGGACTAAATATGTACAATTGTAAAAGTTTAAGGATGTAGAGTGAAAATATTAAAATCACTTTAAAAGTGTACAGCAGGTAACTGCTGAGAATTTGACAGCAGCGATGTTGGGCCCAATTTTTATATAAGCTGCAAGTGAAGAGAAAATAAAGAATGTGATAGTTAATTGGGTTGAAAGGGTTTGACGTGCATACTCATGCATATACACATATTCCAAGATGTGTGACGTACTCGAATATAATTTTGATAAAGTTGGTTAACGAATTTGCCCTTAAAAAGTTAACTTTTTGGAAGTTATTCTCAAAATAACGTTCTTTTAAACGTAAATAACTTTTTTATTTGGACGAAGTCTTCTATCATTCATTCAGTAGGCCTTGGTTAAGGTACCTTGAATATCCTAGTATGCATTCAGCAGTTTGGTTAAGGTAACTGAAGGTAACTGACTCGGAGGGTAATGCATGTTGCTAAAAATAATGATGAGCGAAAGCATGTTAATTTTGGTCAATATATGTGGACTGTGTGTGGTCCTTTCGTAACCTATATTGCCAAAGCATGTTCAAAGTTGTGAAAGAAAAATCAACTCTAATATCTTAAAAATATAATACTCCTTTTTAAAGGAGTTTTATGGCATCCAATGGCGGAGCTATGTGGGGGTAAGGTGGGCCATGATCCAACCACAAAGCCCTAAAAATTATACATACGTATTATATAAAAAGTCCAATATTGTAAGGTGTAACTAATATTGTTTTTTGGCTCACCTTATCAACTGATGAAGTCCATGTATGAATAAAATCTAGGCAACCATGAAGAAATCCCAATCAAGACTACATTTCCGCCATACAAACACCCTACATGTGCTCACACCGAGAGCCACAGAGGCTCTTGTATAGGGCATCATCATGAATTGGGTAAAACTTCAGTACCATTGAGCATCCACACATTAAGCTACATTTCCATGTAGGAATACTAATTGTTGTACAACTAATCCATCGCCCCTTATTAATTCTTCTATAAATACTTTAAAAAACATGATTGGCTAAATAAATAAGCAATCCTCAACATATTACGTCAAGTTCTTGTTCCACAAAGAATATAGTTACATCGAATTCCTCGTCAAGGTTAATGAACGTGCGTTTTCAGTCATGAAAATTGTGAAAAATAGACTCCAAAATAGAATGGATGATGACTTCCTTTATGATAGTTTAGTTCTCTACATTGAGAAAGATATAGCTAAGGATTTTAGTATATATTCACTTTTAGATGATTTTAATGATGCGGATGAACATCGTGTGCAACTAAAGCGCTAAATGAACAAATTTGTTGCAACATTTTTACATAATTATATATTACAGTATGATTTTTTTAGCACTTGCTAACATCCTTTAATTTTTTTTTGGCTCCCCCCAAAAACAAATTCCTGGCTACGCCCCTGATGGCATCTGAAAATAATCTCACATATGAAATACAACATATGTAATCAATGGCTAAAAATTCAACCATTTATAAATTTACAATAATCGATCTGTCAATGCAAATCTAATCCCATATCAAAAATGAAGTTTAAGGTTTTTAGTTAAAAGAAGAATTTTCATTGTTTGACTTACATACTAAACGAGTTTACTTTATGAGAATTGATAGTTTTACACGGGTAAAATAGTGTTATATATGTTTTTGCTACTGGCATTTAATTATCTGAGAGGTGTGAGCATATAAAAAAGTTATCCCACTTTAATTATAATAAATTTGTTTAGTGTTATAATTTATAAACAAATAAAATCTTTGTGCATTACGAGTGGCGACTGGCGTTTTGAATCTGAAGCTTGGATTTGAACAAGAAAGAACTGAACAGACAACAAACTGAGTTCAACTACTTTGACACGAATATTTTTGGAGCCAAACTTGAGCACAACGAGTTATCGGTTATTTAAATGCATATCGCCGAATCAAGGCCTAGCCCAGCTTACTTGTATGAAACCCTAGTTATAAAACACTTCAATTTAACAAAGGTTCAATTCCCAAAGGGTTTGAGATTTCCTCGTTTAATTTGTTCAGGTTATCCGCTATCATTACGCTTTTTTTAACAAAATAAAAGAACTTCGGATCGTCCAGAATGAAATTAAGAAATTTGGGAAAGGTAAAAGTTAAAGGTACTTTTCGATACATGTCCATTAAGAGTGCTTAATTGAAACAATTTACATTAAGCAAATCTTTTGTATGATTAGAACTTAGAAGATTTTTTTTTTTTTTCTTAATTAACGATAACAAGCGGGGTAGCCCGCGCTTTGCCGCGGATTTGTTATTTTTTTTATGGTGTTGTATTTTTGTTTTGTATTGTTTTTGTTATTTGTTTTTTTTTAAACAAAAATGAATGACCGCATAATAAAAAATTTTTGTGCAAGTTTTGTATTTTTTTTTTATTTAAGGAAAATTATTCATAGTTACAAAAAAAAAAAAAAAAAAAAAAAAAAAAAAAAAAAAATGCTACAGTACATCTGCTACAGTACGTACAACATGGGACAGCACACATGTTACTGTTTAGTCAACTGTGCGGTACAACTCTTTGAAGCACAACTGCTACAGTAAAAATCCTGGGTTTTTAATATATTTATAATATCAAACATATCTCATTAGTTCATTCAAAGTTTCAAACTTTTATATATACGATGCTTAATGAGCTGGGCACTTTTATGGACTTAAACATGTACTTTAGAGTAGAGTTGAACTTTCTTTCCAAGCTGTAAACTTGGACCTTTCTTTGGCATTCAAGGTCCACGTACGGTCCACATATGTTGACCCAAATTAACATGTGGTATTTTTGATGTAACGTATATCGAATGCAGTTTTAATCATATTAGTATGGCCATTCTTATTATATTACTTATTTCAAAACGATGGACAAATACAGGTATATGCCCGTAGTATGGCCATTCTTATTATATTACTTATTTCAAAACGATGGACAAATGCATTCCATGGGTGGCAATTTCTGACCCGACACGAAATTCGATCCAGAACTGACATGAAAATTAACAAGTTCGGATTGAGTCTAAATAGATTTCAGGTCGGTTTTGGGTTGACCCATCTGACCCGTTTATTAAACAGGTTAGGTTCGGGTTGAGAAAAAATTAAGCAGGTTGACCCGCCAACCCGTTTAAGATTTTTTTTTTCTTAAATTAAAATTTATTTATATTTTATTATACATGTTAAATGGGCTAAACGGGTTGACCCGCAAACCCGTTTAACATGTTTAACTCATGTAATGTGCCAACTTTTGTATATAAAATGGGTTAAATTGGTCAACCCGACACCCGTTTAACCTATTCAACCCATGTAACCTATTTAAACCGCCAACCCAAGTATATATATATATGGGTTAAATGGGTCAGGTTGGGGTTATGTATAAACAGGTTAGGGTTGACATAGCTGACCCGATAATTTAAATTGGTCAGGTTCGGGTTAGGGTTTTCGGATCCGCCAACCTGTTAACCCGAACCCGACCCAAATTGCCACCCCTAATTCCATGATACATTTAAATAAAGGCCAATGCTACACCCACAAAACCAATTTCACAAAATAAGCCACAAAATGAGGTGTCACTATGTGATTGGCTTAATAAGAGAAAAGAGTGAGAAACTATATAAAAATACACCAATTAGGGAGCTCAAATCCATGTCTTTGTAAGGCGTTGAATGGACGGGAAGATATCTTCATCTTTGATTATCGAGCAAACATCCGAATGAGAATTAACCAGCTTGTTCCTCCATTTCCAAATACCCCATAACGAATATTGAAACAACCCCCTAAATAGCCTTCGAGATCTTTGAGCACCCATTCGACGAGGTCGAGAAATTACCGAGAGCTACATCCGAAATAAAGAACGAGGGGAAAGACGCGAGAGGAGTCAAGTTCCACCAACTCCAGACTTTTCTCCAAACCTTTAATACATAAGGACATCGGATGAGAGCGTGATCAATATCTTTTAATGCGGTTCATAAAAAGGGCAGGACGAAGTACTGAGATCAATCCCACATTTTGAAATATTGGCTCGCGAATGGAGCCTATCCAAAGATGCTCTCCACACGCAAATGTTAACTTTCCGCGGGATCTAGGAGTTCCAGCAATGGTGCTTACCCAAGATGAAGTTGTTAAGCGATAAGTTCTGAATTTTCTTAGAAAGGGACTTAACTTTGAAGACGCCTGATGCCTCACCAGCCCATGAACATTTAACAATCCCATCAAAGTCTAAAGTAAGGTTTCCAATACGAGTGACGAGACTCGCAAGCTCATCCAAAGCCCTACCACGGGGAGGAGAACGCCAAGCCCAGTTGCCACTCCAAATGCCATCCAAACAGTGCCAACGTTCGTTGATCTTGCAATCTTTAAAGGACTCGAGAGCGAATAATCTAGGGAACAAGTCCATTAGGCGTGATCCATCTCCACACCAGTGGTCTTTCCAAAAGGAGATGCTCGAGCCATTGAAAATTTTGAGGCTAAAGGAATCTTTAAAAGAGATGTCACCGCCTTTAAAATATCGACCCACACACCACCAGTAGCACAACCACCTGGTAAATTTTCAAAGCCACCATCAAGACCATAGAACTCGCTAATAAACATACGCCAAAGAGCTTTTCCTTCATTTAGAAAACGCCAATTCCATTTACCCAGGAGACCGAGGTTTTTGGAAAGAAGGCATCCGACCCCTAAACCGCCTAACTCTTTATCGAGGAGGATTGACTTCCACTTTACCTACGAGATTCCTTAGTGGGAATCTTTGAAGCCCAAAAACATCTGCTCCTGATAGATTCGAGAAGATTGATAATTTTCATTAGGGCCATAAAGAGAGAAAGATAGTATATAGGAAGGCTACCAAGGATCGATTTAATGAGGGTGAGTCTGCCCCCAATCGAGAGAGCTTTAGCTTTATAGGATGAAATCCTTCCTCTAATACGATTAACAACATCATTCCATCCCACAATTCGCTTCATTTTATTGCTAACGGGCAACTCGAGATAGATAAACGGGAGGGAGCCGTGATCACAACCAAGAGAAGACGCAATCACCTCAACATCCATCCGACTAACACCAACCCCATACAATCTACTCTTAGATATGGGCTTGAGGTTGCCGATGAGAAGACATAGGATCTATCATCAGATATGTTTCTTGGAGGTCCAAAAGATATAGAGTGCGTTCTTGGAGAAACGGCCTAGTGAAATAGGAGGGCTAGGACTGAATATGAAACAAAAGCATATTTAGATTTTGTGAAATATATATGAGTCAATTAAGTAGAGAGGTAGGAGATATTATCATCATAACTTTAGCTCACCATCTGTCTTACCTTTTTATTTGGACCAAATTCGAGGACATCCAATGGATGAAAACATGCTGGGAAATTTGGAGGCACCTTGTGTCGCTTATCCTCGTTACTGTAAAATAATAAAATATAGATGTGTAAGATACCATCCTATGAAAAGATACAAAATTTATAAATGATACATATGCAAAAAAATAATTGAGATCCTAAGACATCCTTACAGAAAAAACTGAAAAGGTGAAAGATTTACATAGATGTATGATACATGTACAAACAGGTCATACTCTTTAGTTATCCCTTAACAAAATGATACACAAAGATATTTAACTTACTCGGTGATCCAGGTTCCATGTTCGCAGGTAAAATCAGTAACAAAAAAGATACCACCTTTGCAGCTTAATCGAGCATACAATTTTGAAATCTAAAATCAAAGAAGAATGTTGCTTAGGACTAAAAACTGATGATGTTTACTAAACAAAAGTAATGCAAGTTTAGAAAAACGAACATTTGGTGAATAGATGACAAATGACGTCAAAAGTGATTCGCACTAACATGTTGATGAGTGCTCAAACACTCATCATTTTTACCTATTCTGAGCTGCCAAAACATCTAAAAACACTCAAAATTGCATCAAAATAATGAAATTATCCCAGGAATGTGTTTTATATGTTTCAGATGCAAAATAATAAAAAACAGATGAAAAATGAACAAAGTTTGCATAATTGGCAGTTTCAGTCCCGCATCTTTCAAAAGTTGTCAAATCTAGTCCCTGGTTATTCTAAAAACTTGAAAAAGTCACCAAAGGTCCTTTTAAATCACAAAATTACATATTTAGTCCTTTGGTACAAAGTTTCACAAAATTGCAAGTTTAGTCCCTGAACTTTGAAAATTGACAAAAATGGTCCCTGGGATATTAAAACTTAGGGAAAAACAAATTTTGTCCTTGTACTTCTCATTTATGGCAGGAATGGTCCTTGGTTGGAAAGTTTGGTGTATTTACATAATTGGTCCCTGAAGTTTCAAAGTATGGCAGATTTAGTCCCTGGAAAATTTTAAAGTGAAAAGTCAACATGGTACCTTGGACTATGGAAACCTGGCAAAAAATACCCTTTTGAAAACTTTGGAATAATCACAAGATCAGCCCCTCAACAATCGGAATATTACAAAATTGGTCCTTGTGTTAAAATCCATACCAAACGGATCCCTTAATATTAATCCCAAACACCAATCCAATCCAAACAAACAACCAGCCCACCCACTACCTTATTCCCAAGCCCACTCCCACAGGCCCATATCCCATTTTTAATACCACCAGGGTCAACGTTTGACCCTGTGGTCAAATACCGGTCAAACAAACTCCCTTCCCTTTCCCTCCTCACCCCAATACTACTCCAAATACCGCCCTGGTTTTCTTCCCCCACCACCCCACTTGCACATCACTTCTCCACCGCCCAACCCACCATACACCTACCATCACCTCCACAATTAATGCACCCCCACCCCTTCAAGTTATCATAAGCAAATTGCAAAATAATTTTTGGCGCCAAAAACACGTGGCAACCTGTGGGAGTGTCTTAGTGATCCAATGGCTAGGATTATTGATGGGATTTGTTCAGAAGACCAAGGGAAACCCTAATTCTCAAGTATAAAAGAAAGAGAAGCAAGAAGGAAGTAGTTAGTCCATGTTTTAGTTTAATTTTAATCGTATAAGTTGTAGTATGGTATTTTAGTCAAATCAAAAGCTTCTAAGCATTGTAATAGTAAATTCAGTTGTAATCTAAACTATTTCAAGTAATACATTTCAAGTTTCAGTATCTATTCTAGTTTATGCAGTTTTCATTTTTATTTCAAAATTTCCAAATAAGCTCTATTGTTGTTTATGTTAATGTTATGGACTTGTAGGTTCACTTAAGCTCCCAGAAGCTCACTGAAGCTTTTAGAAACTCTTAAAAGATAGTAGACTCATTAAACAAGAAAAATAAAAATAAAATAGAAAAATAAAGAAAAAAAAAATTGCAGGTTGAAGAGTGTAGATTGCTGGAGCATGGTAATTCTTGGATGGCCATGGGTTTAGTGGTCTTGTGGGAGACCTATAGGATTGGTTATGTGGTCTTTGGTTCATGAGAAGTATTGCTTGGATGGCATGAAGTAAGAAAATTTCTATTTTCTTCTGTTTTAATCTTACCTAGTTTATTGTCTGTTTATTTATGCTTATTTATGTGTTTTAGATCTTATTAGAGTAGTGTTAATCTGTTTCAAGTCCTAAATATTTGTTTTGCTTTGAAAATTGCATCATCACAGGTTTTTATGTAGTGTTTGGATTTGCTGATCTCTGTGGTATACAGAGAGTTTTTGTTGTTATTGGTTGTCAATCTAACTCACTTTAGGTCCTAATATCTCAGTAGTGTCATAAAATCAAATAGTTGTTCATAAAAAAGTCAACATAACTGAGATCACTATTGTATACTTATCTGTCAAGCTTTGTGGAAACCAAATCATCAAAATAGTAATTAAAGTAGTTAAGTTTAGTTAATCTAGTCTTACCCTAGCCTAATACAACATTATCACTCAGCTAGGCCTCTTAGAATCTCACCAAAGTCAAAGTTTTGCATTTCTCTCAAAAAGTCAATCTTTCATAACTGTCAAAATGGTCAAAAATGTTTTGTGATTTCTAGGGTTTATTAGAGATTGGAAATAGAATTTCCTTGTTGTTTTGAGTTAATTGATTGCTTGAGAGTCTGAATCAAAAGAGAAATTGGATTTTGAACATCATTTGGTCATAGTAATTTGATCTTGAAGTTGCCTGTTTGACCCATAGTCTCCCCTGTGTCACAGCTTTGGCACAATTTTCATAAGCTCCCATAGAGCTTAATAGTGGGCCCCATCCTTTGTCCCTTGGTTTTTTGAGAAGCTTACCAGCTCACCTTGTTGTATTAGTGCTTAATTTGACCTAAGGTAGCTTTGCCCCTAGCTTATTTTGACCCACAAGCTACCCACACCACACTCAGTACACTGAGTGACCAGTGTGACTCACCCAACTTCCAAGGGACCCACAGGCTGCATCAGTGGGCCCTACAGGGTGCTTTTTGGTTCTATCAAAATCTCACCTGGCTGGCTTGTTGGTTCCAAGCTTAATTTAAGCTTTGACACCTTTGCCCCTAGCTTTTCTTAGCATTTACTTTACCCACAATACACTGAGTACACTGAGTACTCAGTGTTTGCATCAAAGTTCACAAGCTTGCCAAAAGCTCATTAGTGAGCCATAAGCTCTGCTTATTGGCTTATTGTGAAGCTTACCAGATCAACTTTTAGGATCAACTTTCATTTTGGACCCCTGGGCTTATTTGTGGACCCCACAAGGGACCAAAGGTTCTTGATTTGGCCTGTTTGGACTGTGTGGTATCATTAAGTGCTTATTTGATTATTTGAGCTTATTATCTTGTTCACTTGTGCTTTTTAGTTTAATCTCAGTCCCTTAGTGTTGTTTGCATCTTATTCTTTAGCTTGTGTGTGCTGTGTAGCTTATTAATAGCTTTTGCATCATTAAAATCCAAATATACCATCTGTTAAGCTAAAAGGGGGTGCACATAGCTTATGTTTAAGCTATAACAAAAGTGTCTTTGTAAAAGTTTCTTGTTTTTAGCTTATTTTCAACTGTCAATAAGAAAAACCACCAAAAAAAAGAAACCAAATTTAAAAATAGTGATAGCTTCTATTTAATAGATTTTATCTTTTTAATTTTCCTTTTAGCTTATTAATAAGAATTTCATCATTTTCATAATTTTCTTAATTTCCTGTCACCTTAAAGTATTTTCAATAATTTTCTTAGATTTTTCTCTGTTAGTTTGATAATTATTAGAATTAAAAATAGTTTGATTAATTAATTAGATAATATTAGTAATTAAATAGTTTTCTTAATTTTTAATTAACAACAGTAGGTTTTTATATTTTTCCTAGGTTTCATAAATCATTTAAGACTTTTAGAAAATAGTTTCTTAAATTCTACTATTCATTTTCTAATTTTCTTAATTAATTTAGTTAAATTAGATTTAAATTAATAATCAAGTAAATAATTAGTAAAATAGTCTAAACATAATTTTTAGAAACTTTTCATAATTTTTTAGGATTCCTGTGTTGGTTAATTAGGTTTATAAATTTTTCTATAATTATCTAAGTCATTTAAGTATTATGAGTAATTTAAAATAGTTTAATTAATATAATTAGTATTTAATTAAAAGAAAACCCGCAAAAAGACAAAAACATTTCTTTTTAATTTTTATATTTTCTTTAAGTTAATTTAGAGGTTTAGAAAATAATTTTGCAAGTTTTTAGTTTAATTTGTAGCCTTTATCATTTTTAGTTTAATTTAAATTAGATTTAAATTACTTTTTAAATAAGTTTTATTAATTAATTAGTATTTAAGTATTAAAATAATCAAGTAAATAATTTCCTTTTCATTTTAAATTTTCTTTTTATTTTAAGTTTGAAAAAGTTTCACTTGCACCCCCTGTAGTTGTAAAATTGTTAAAACTCACTTTTCTCTGTCTGTAATCTGATTTCCAATTTGTGTTTTTGTGATTATATCTGTATATCTGTTATTGTTAATATTATTTCAAATTGTTCAAATACCAAATAATCAGTAGCATAATCATTTCCCAATCATCTTGGTTACTGATCTCAGTGCCACTCATTCCTAAAAACGTTTTCGAACACCATTGCAATCTCGCTGGGACATAACGACCCTGGGAAACACTATACTATCCACGGAGAATTGGCCTAAGCTGTTTTTGACTTATTTGACCTTGGTCAATAATATCTGACGGTTTAGCACCAATCACATGTCTTTAGAAATGTTTCCACTTCCACAGTAAACATCACCCGATTCAATGTGAGAAACACAACATATTTTACCCGGGCAATTAAAAAGGAAATGCAATTAGCAACAACGAAGTTAATGTATGAATCAAAATATATTAAAAAGGAACTTAATTTAGAATTAATATACCTTTCGGTAAGAGCTGAAAAGATATCCACAACAAAGTAGCGCAAATGTGGTGAACAAAGAAGGATTTCTTTTTGCTATGCAGATACACCACGAGGAAAGTAGACATCATCTAATATTCTTGCAATAATCTTAAAAGGCCTCTGAATACATAAGAGAAACATCAGTTAGTAGCTTTCGACAAAAGAAATAATACAATACAATTAAGTCAGGGAAAAATGTAAAACAAACATAAGCGTACAAACCTGGATACCCTCAAATATATTTCCCAACATTCCAAGGCCCAACTAAGACAGAGACTGCAAGATTTAAGTGAAAAAATTACATATTTATTAATCATGTTTACAAAACATCAATTAAGAAATATAAAACATGGTTGTTGGAGCAGCGGCAGAATAAGGGTTAAATGACGACAACCTACATAAAAATCCGTGGGTGCTCATACCATGAGAAATGGAAGTTGAAAATATATAAAAAAAACAAGAGTAAAATGCAAAAATGGTCCCTGTGGTTTCCTGAGATTGCAAAATTAGTCACTGTGGTTGGCTAATTGCAGGCGGCCTCCCTGTGGGGCACTGTTTCACATCATTTTGGTCCCTGGTTTTAACTGGCGTTAAATAATTCCGTTAGAAGTTACACATTTAGCCCCTGTGGCCCATGAACATTGCAGCGTGCATCCTTCTTTCGTCCCTTTTACGTTTTCATCCGTTTTTACGCGTTTTCGTCTATTTTTTTTACGTTTTCGTCCGTTTTTTTACGATTTCATCCGTTTTTTTTAAGTTTTCGTCCGTTTTTTTTACGATTTCATCCGTATTTTTACGTTTTTGTCTGTTTTTTTACGTTTTCATCTATTTTTTTACGTTTTCGTCTGTTTTTTTACGTTTTCATCTATTTTTTTATGCTTTCGTCTGTTTTTTACGTTTTCTTCTATTTTTTTACGTTTTCGTCTATTTTTTTTTTTATTTTTTCATCTATTTTTTTACGTTTTCGTCTGTTTTTTTACGTTTTCATCTATCTTTTTACGTTTTCGTCTGGTTTTTAACGTTTTCAACTATTTTTTTTATGCTTTCGTCTGTTTTTTTACGTTTTCTTCTATTTTTTTACGTTTTCGTCTATTTTTTTTTTTATTTTTTCATCTATTTTTTTACGTTTTCGTCTGTTTTTTACGTTTTCATCTATTTTTTTTACATTTTCGTCCGTTTTTTTACGATTTCATCCGTTTTTTTAAGTTTTTGTCCCTTTTTTTACGATTTCATCCGTATTTTTACGTTTTCGTCTGTTTTTTTACGTTTTCATCTATTTTTTTACGTTTTCGTCTGTTTTTTTACGTTTCATCTATTTTTTTATGTTTTCGTCTATTTTTAAGTTTTTGTCCGTTTCTTTATGGGACGAAAACGTAGAAAATAGATGAAAACGTAAAAAAACAGACGAAACATAAAAGAATAGATGAAAAAAAAAAAAAAAAAACAGACAAAAACGTAAAAAAAATAGATGAAAACGTAAAAAAATAGACGAAAACGTAAAAAAATAGATGAAAAAATAAAAAAATAGACGAGAACGTAAAAAAAATAGACGAAAACGTAAAAAAAACAGACGAAAACATAAAAAAAATAGATGAAAACGTAAAAAACCAGACGAAAACGTAAAAAAATAGATGAAAAAATAAAAAAAGACGAAAACGTAAAAAAATAGACGAAAACATAAAAAAATAGATGAAAAAAAAAACAGACGAAAACGTAAAAAAATAGACGAAAACATAAAAAAATAGATGAAAACGTAAAAAAACAGACGAAAACGTAAAAAAATAGATGAAAACGTAAAAAAAACAGACGAAAACGTAAAAATACGGATGAAATCGTAAAAAATGGGTGAAAACTTAAAAAAACGGATGAAATCGTAAAAAAACGGACGAAAACGTAAAAAAATAGATGAAAACGTAAAAAATAAAAAAAAAACAGACAAAAACGTAAAAAAATATATGAAAACGTAAAAAAAAACAAACGAAATCGTAAAAATACGGAGCAAAACGTAAAGAAACGGACGAAGACGTAAAAAAAATAGACGAAAACGCGTAAAAACGGATGAAAACGTAAAAGGGACGAAAGAAGGATGCACGCTGCAATGTTCATGGGCCACAGGGGCTAAATGTGTAACTTCTAACGGAATTATTTAACGCCGGTTAAAACCAGGGACCAAAATGATGTGAAACAGTGCCCCACAGGGAGGCCGCCTGCAATTAGCCAACCACAGTGACTAATTTTGCAATCTCAGGAAACCACAGGGACCATTTTTGCATTTTACTCAAAAAACAAAAAACAAACCATTGGTATCATAGTTCAGAACATTATATTTAACATTTGACAAATAGTTTTTTTTTTAATCAAGAAACCAACTGTAACACCCCCAAATTTAAGTTTGTAGCAGCGAAAAAGTAATTTGTGTGTTACGGGGAGGATCGAAGTTATAATCTCATAAAACGGCTTAAAAGAAGCGTTTTAAAAGTTATTTATCATTCAAATAATATTTTTGATAAAAGATGAACCATTTTATTTAGAATCTTATTAAAAGATATAAAGGCTCGAAAGAAAGACATATTTGATTTTTACACCATTTTAATTTATCAGAGTAATAAATGCCCGCTCCGTGTCTTGTCCTGCTCCGTTAATTACCTGAGATACACATGCTTAACAGTGTCAACACAAAGGTTGGTGAGTTCATGAAGTTTTATGAAAAACCATTTATTTCAATAGATTTCAGGAATATTTGATAATAATAAATACTAACAGTGATAGAACAAGTATTGAGTGATGTTGATTATAATCACAGATAAATTATATAGATATTCAATCAAATTCAAATAAGGGATCAATAATCCTAACAGAAGATGGAAACTCATGATGCTAATTTAATAAGATATATAATTCAAGTCTGGTCAAATACCTATACAGCTGTATCTAAATATATGTTGAAAACATATATTTTCTTATGGATATTGAAAACTGGGTGCCACTTCCCAAAGATAAAGACAACTGGGTGCCACTACCCAAAGATAAAAACAACTGGGTGCCACTACCCAAAGATAAAAATAACTAGGTGCCACTACCCAAAGATAAAGACAACTGGGTGCCATTACCAAAAGATAAAGACAACTGGGTGCCACTACCCAAAGATAAAAACAACTGAGTGCCACTACCCAAAGATAAAGACAACTGGGTGCCACTACCCAAAGATAACTGTACATGCATCTTAACCACTAGCAATCAGGCAATATCAAGGTAATGATGTAACTAGAGTATTTGTGCTCTTCCTAGCAATTATTTCTGTTGAACATAGAAATATCATATAGAGATAATGGAATCATTCAGGATGTTATAGTATAGTCAAGTATCATGCCACAATAATCACTTTGGAAACATTATCATCTGAGTATCAGTATTTCAGTTAAGTAATTCGCCAGTAACATATAGTTATCACATCTTAAGTCATAAACTTCATCAGGTAACTATTAATAAGAAAATTGATTTGAATCATGTAATTTATTCATATACTTATAAAGTTATCAAAGTATATGTAAGCATATATCTTCCCCAATGAGTTAAAAACAAGTATTGGAAATGGGGCTATGACTCACCTTGATTGATATTGGAATGATGAAAAGTAAAGTCGGATGAGATTATGAGAATGATTATGGAAACGTCTTTAATACGGAACCTGATAAATAAATTTATCTGAGAATCTAACCAAATGCTATTTGGTAAATGAATAACGATTAATCGTTATGATGAAAAGATGATATGCAAATGAAATTCTTATTTTTATAAGTAATATAACATATATGTTATTTAAATTATATCCAAAGTTTTCCTTTTAAACCGTGATAAAACAATACGTAAAGATGTCTAGTTAAAATATCGTTATATATAAATATAATGAAAGTAACTAATATATAAATAAAATGTAATGAAAATGCATATGACGTGATGGGTTGACGTAAAATAGAAAATAAAATAAGAATGTCAAATATAATATGTTGGTCCTTGTCCTTTTCCAGTTTTTACACTTTTTATACTAACGGCGTTAGCGTTACACCGTTAGTCCTTTTTATATAATTTACAATTATAGTCCACTACATGTCCAATATTACAATCTGAGCTTGGAATATTAAATAACATCAATTCCTACCCTTAGGATTCTGTTTTTACTATTTCAGTCCCAGTTTTTAAAGGTTGGCAGTTTTAGTCCTTCTAGGCATTGTCGCGTTACATTTTTAGTCCAAACGTTCAAAAATTATGGGAAAAATTATATTAAATTTTCTGGAGCTTATTGAAGCTTATTAAAACTTATTTCAACTGCTTATTTGCAAAAATAGATTATTTTTCAATAAATGGGCCTTAACGAGCTAAATTAAAGGCCCGATAACGTTTTAAAAACCGTACATCGTGAGACGAGTTGGGCTCATCAAAAATGTCATTTTTCATGTTCTAAAATCATGTCAAAAGAGCTTTTAGGTTCAGCTTATACGGAGTGCTTAATTTCAGCTTATTGGGCTTTTCAGTCCATTAAGCTTTTATAACTAGTTTTTGAAAATGGATTTAATCACTTTACTTTGGCCAATTTAAAGGGTCTAAACGAGCTTATCATTACAAAGTATAAACTTGAAACTTTTAGTTTGTAGAAAGAAGAAACAGGTTGTGTAAAAATAATGGGTTGTTGTTAAGTCGGATTTTGTTTTATGGGGTCATTTTAGTCGTGATTTGGAGCAGTTTTCTGGGTAAAAAGACTTAGAAAAATTATAAGTTTTTCAGTTTCATCTCCTTTGGGTCGATTCACTTGGGCAATTTTTAAGGGTCGAGACTTGAGTATTTTTACAAGTTATTTATACGAAAATGATAGCTAGCTAGGTGGTCTATTAGATGGTGTAAAAATATAGTATGCTTGTTAAGTAATATTTAAAGATATACGATTAATCCGTAGGTAGCTTGAGACGTTTTTCATAATAGAAAAGACTTAGAAATATTTCTAAGTGTTTTTAGTTTTTATAACCGATTTTAGTAAGTTCAATATGAGTTCGAATAGTGCTTGAAACATGAAAATGAACGTGAAATATGTGTGCTACGTGACTCCTAGGCCTTCCAAGATAGAGGCTAGTCACTTGTCGTGTACTATATACAAACGTTGTACATAAAAATAAATATAAAACTTATACGTTCGAACATGATTAATATATGATGCATGAACATGAAATAACGTGTGAGATGAAATCAAGATGATATGGAATGACTTACAACACCTCTAGGGTG
Organism: Artemisia argyi; assembly: GCA_030686995.1. NCBI lineage: Eukaryota > Viridiplantae > Streptophyta > Magnoliopsida > Asterales > Asteraceae > Artemisia > Artemisia argyi. Next base: position 20,228 of record JARVZY010006244.1, read on the forward strand.
GTGAGTGAACGAGTAAAGAGGGATTAGAACACAAGAAAAATATCCACCACTTGCTAGAATCAATATTCGATCAAATATAAAGCTCTAGGTTCTTCGAATGAGACCCAAATGAAATGGAAAAGCTTCCTGGTCTTCAGTAGATATATTTGAGAGTAAGAGAGAGTTATAGAAGTGATATTGAGTGAGTAAGTTTGTACGTAAGTACATATATGTATATATTGGTTAATTGTGTTTTCTTAAATCAAATCCAACTTGTGAGAACTATTCATTGTCAGGGTTTTGAGGGAATTTTAGATAGATATTCTGACATATGGACTTTAAGAATTGTGAGACTGAGGAAAACAAATGGAAATTGAGTTGTGTCCAATATGTCGACTAATATATAACAATTGTACACGATTTAGTTTTAGCATGTAATCTTTGATCTTGGTTGAATAAATCTGATTCAATAACATGTATTTAGGCTAGGAAAAATATTAGGAGCAAGTGGAATTGATGTGTGACAATTATAGTATATAATTATTTTCCGAAGAAATACTCGTGAAAGTATTTCCCGGGTCGTTCTCCCAACGAAGGTTCGAATGGAATTTTCGAATAATCGAATTGGGAATCGTGTAGTGTAAGTGAATAGTGAAAAGTGATTGTAAATTCAAAATGTGAAATGAAATAATGAAATATGCACAAGTTATAAGATATATATGCACAAAAGTCAAAAACGTGAAAACGGAAATGCAAACGTAATTTTAAAACGTAACGTACGAAATAAAACGTGACTTTTATTCTAAAAATGATCCTACAAATTTGAAATAATTTTCTAAAAATCTTAAACTATTAAAAAGAATTTTAAGAAAAAGAAAAATATTTTTATAGACTTTTTATTTATTTTCTATGAATTATTATTGATTTTTTTGAATTTTAAATGAATTAAAAACAAAGAAAAATAGAAAAATAAAGTGGAAAAATGAAAATTTAAATCTGAAAAATCTAAAATATTATAAAAGAATTTCTAAAAATATTTTTGTATTTTTCAAAGCTTTTTCTGATTTTTATGGATTTTTGTTTATTAAAAATGATTTAAAAATGATTAATAATGAAGAGAAATTAAAAAAATAGTAAAATAACTTGGAAAAATCTGGAAAAATTCCAGAAAATCAAAAATAATTTGGAAATGTTGCAAAAAAATTTTGAAAAGAAAAAGTAAAGCAGAAGTGCTTATTTTAGCCAAAATCAGCTTATGGCAAGTGCTTATTTATAAGCACTTGCCACAAATCTTTACCAAACTTGAAACTCTAATGTAAAACAATACTAAAAACTCAGAAATGCAAGAGAATGATCAAGTGAAATCACATATAATCACAGAATGAAAAATTAGAAGCAAAAAGCACAATAGAAAAGCTCAACGATAAGCTAGATAAGTACAGATAGTGCCAAAAGAAAAGACATGATGCATAACACTTACAAACCTCAAATAACACTATGAAATGCCACAGAAAACAATTTCAAGCTCAGAAACACTATAGCAGACCTAAATGTAATGACTACAAATAAGTCCAAAAACTAATAAGCAGGAACCAATAAGTACAACTAGAAAGCTACAAACTAGAAAATTAGTAGGGCAATTGCATCTCCATACTTTTGAGTATTCAAAACTACTAACTCCTAACTCAGAGTCAATCCTAAGCTATTCTAAAATAAAGCAAGATCAGAAGCCTGTGCAAATATACAAGCTGAAACAATGACTATTTTACTTGCTACAAGTATTTGACTAAATCTAATTTCTACTACTAAATTCTACTTCTACAAATGATTTTAAGCTACAGTTATTCTAAATTAAGCTAACTAGATCAAAATTGTAACTTCTTATGCAGTTTACACTAACTGTTTCATTAAACTTTGAAAGTTAAGCTTATAGTAAAATGCTATTTTGACTATTTATAAAACTATACCACTATTTAACTATTTAAAAAGTGAATATAAACCTAATGTGATCTACTAGTGAAGTCCAAACTGAAAAACAACAACAACAACTCTCAGCAAATTTCTAATCCAAACACTGCCTTACTAGTGACTGTTTCATCAATTTGTGAGTTCAAAAACTTCAACTCAATTCCACAGAGGTCCAAATCTAATCCTAATTACAGAAGTTTATTCAATGATTCTAAATGAGCAAAGTAACATACATCTTCATATAACAATTAACACAGAACTATCAGATCCAAACAACCCCTAAACTAGTAGTTATACTAAGGAATTCTAAATCCAACTATCAAATCACTAAACTAATTAATCAATAAGCTGAAATAACAATCATAGAAACAAATTAAACACTCAACATCAATCAGATCCAACATGTGGAAAACTAGAAGGGGGGGGGGGGGTTGAATAGTTTTACGTCTTTTTAATTTTTATAAAACAAATTGTTTAAAAGTTTTCGTTGATTTATAAAATATAGATTCGATGATATATGAAATCTAGTTATACACAATATGAACAATACTAAGTATATATCTACTATGAAGCAATAATTATGTAAGTAATGAAATAAGTAAAGGATGGAAAGATCAAACCGAGAGACAAGCGATTTATAGTGGTTCGGCTACAAGGCACCTTCCTTGCCCTACTCCACTCCCCGAGCACCTAACTCGAGAGTTTTCTTCACTATATCAACAAGCTCCCTTATGGCGGAGAAAACCTTACACACCAATATACACACCAATTTACACACCAATTTACACACCAATCTTCACACCAATCTTCACACCAATATACACGCCAAACTTCTTCACACCTATCTACACACCAATCTTCTTCACCTATCTACACACCAATCTTCTTCACACCTAGCTTTTACACACCAATCTTCTACACACCTTCTTCTACACACCAATCTTCACAACTAACCTATTTCACTACTAATCAACTTCTACTATCTACACAACTATTCTCTAACAAATATTCACAACTAATCACACTATGAAATAATAATTAATGATGATGCTTAAACAACTTAGATGTGGAGATCACAACTAGTTGTAATACTTCTTGTCTTGAGGGATAGAAGTATTCTTCTCTTGCACTTGAATGGATTATGTATGGATCACTTTGAAACAAAGATTTAAGAATGTATGATCAAAGGATTTATAGATTGGAAATGGAGATCTAGAACAGAAAGTTCTGAAGTGCAAAAGGTGGGGAAAAAATCCAGGTTTAAGGTGGTATTTATAGGCAAAAGTTTCTGACAGAGGAGCGTGGCCGGTCCCCTTAAAGCATGGCCGGCCCCCTTAAAATTAAGGGGGCCGCCCCTTATAATTAAGGGGGCCGCCCAACTGTAACGGCCAGAAACTTTGTTTTTTAGTGGGGAAAGTTTATTTGGTGAAAAACTAACTGATTTTGGTTAAATATTTGAAATCATATATTTAGTATGATTAAAACATTTTTCCTTATTACCAAAAGTGTTTTTCAAAAATATATAATAAGATTATATAATTAAATAAACTTTGTATTAGTTAATTAAATACCCCTTTGATCATACATTGCACTAAACACTTTGTTTATTCATACCTTAAGTGATTTGGATGTAAAGAGAAATATTAATCACCAAATACTTGTTTATGTCATAAGTTTTAGTTCTTTGAGGTTATATTTTGTAATGATCAAAACATAGAGATATTGATAAAAACTTAATAATGTTTTTAAGGCATTATTTATGTCAACAATCTCCCCCTTTTTGATTATTACAAAACCTTAAACTCAAAAGATTTAAAACTTGTTATTAGACAAGTATTATAGAGTTTACCATTTCTCTTCTCCCCCTTTTTGTAAAATCAAAAAGGTTAGGCCGAATAATCTTCGTGAAAGAAGTTTAAACGGGTAGAGAACTCCCCCTTGATGTACGCTCCCCCTTGTTTGAGAGCACAAAGGGAACGAGCAATTGGAATCTTGGCTACAAAAATATTTTGAAGAGAACAACACACATATATATGCAAAAACAACAATTATGCAAATAAAAATAGATTCATTCAAGCATGATAGAAATAACTAACATGACAACATTCAATATGCTTGTAGCATATTGATTACAATAAAACAAAATAAAAGATATAGTCCTATATTGCCTAAGATAGCACTTGGACTTGCTTGCAACCCATGGTTGATTTGTTTTATTTGCTTGAAGGAAAACAAAAGCATGGAGCTTAGATGTTTGATTGAGGTGGATATGGGGTGTTGTATGGAGCGGAAGAGGTGGATCTCACGATGTTGTATCGTGTTAAGGGTGGTATTGGATGATCACGAGTGAGAAGATATTCAATCCAAGAAATATCTTCACTCAAGTAGAGGATTTGTTTTTGAAGGAATATGCAACAAGGGCAAAAGTGAGTGTGATTTGTAACTTGATCCAAGTTAAGAGAGTGGGGAAGGCAATTTGCATAGGGTGATGATGGAGGTAGCCCTTTGTTGCGTTGTGCAAGATGCATAGCAAGGAGATCACTAAGATCATGGATTTGGTTTATTTCATCACGGAACTTTTGTTTTTCCGTGGCAATGTGGAGGGGATCATAGGTTTGGTATGGATGAGTTGGGTTAGAGTAGTTGGAATTGTAGTTTGATGGTTCATCAAACTTGCATGGATCATTATAAGTTGTTGGAGGTTGAGGGGTGTAGTTTGGCTTGAAGGAAGATGTTTGGCCAATGTTGTATGGTTTGTAAAGTGGATCAAATGAATGCCTTTGTTGGTTTGATGCAAAGTTTGGGAAATAAGAAGTTGGTGGGGAGGAATGATTTCCAACTACATTTGTGATGATGGATTTGTTTCTAGGACTTTTTCGTCGCCAAACGGGTTTTTCCGTCATCCTTGCTAGCCTTGAGGCTTTTGATTTTGGTTTGTTTGGAGAGTTCATGATGGGATGAATGGAGAGCTTTGAGGATTGGGGATATTTATAGTGTAAGATTTGTGTGTTTAAGGATGGATAAAGTTTGTTTGGAGGATTAGGACAAAATGTGTTGGTGAAAAATGGGAAATGTAGGTTGAAATGGGCTAAAAAGCAGAAAAGATTCTGTAAACCCGACCATCAGATGGCCGGTCCCCTTAATTAGGGGGCGGTCCCCTTAAAATTAAGGGGGCCGCCTTACATAATTAAGGGGGCCGCCCATCTGGTGATTTCCAGATTGCCAGAATTGGGTTTTTGGCAGAAAATTTGCAGAAAGGTTGTGTTTTTGGACTTGGATTCAAGCAAGTTCAATTCCTTTAGGCAATATAGCATCTAATCTAACATTAGATATCATTCAAAAACACATAGGCACAAGAGCAAATAATCAACACATAATAAGCAATAGGAGGTAAGTAAATGCAAGCACACTTAAACTTCCTAAGGCACCTATCTAGAATTAAAGGCAAAGGCAATTAGTGAGTGAAAAACTAGTGATGGATCAAGATGACACCATTATTAGTGAATTTGTCCTAGTGAGTGTCTATATGCAACAAATGTGGAGTTGTGATTGTTTCGACTCCTAGAAGCAAAAAGAAATAACGATCCTAAGAAACAATCCAAATGATCTCCTTGATTCAATTTTTGCTCGATCATGAATGTCAAAGACATATATTAGATTATATACCTTGACAATTTATGTGAGAGTTTATGCATGATTTTGAAATACAATGTTTTTAGAATTAGTCAACAATGCAAGGAAAATGATCTTCATGTGATTCCTAGATTGTGAGAATAATTTTTAGAGAAAATTGATTGAGTTTTACAAAGAGGTTTATGCAAAGAAAATAAATCTTCTCAATCTTTAGTTTTGTGCGAAATAGATTCCTAGACTCAGAAAAGGTGAAATGGAAGAAAAATAAATTTCATGCAAGTATAAATTTGAATAAATTCAATATAATTTAGTCAACTTGTTCCATCATTCCTAATCCTAAACGCAAGTGGTTGAATAATTCACGCTTAAGGGGTTTTGTGAATATATCCGCAATGTTGTCTTCCGATGCGACCTTTTCTATAGATATATTTCCTTTTTGTACATTATCCCTAAGAAAATGGTGACGTATTTCTATGTGTTTAGTCCTAGAGTGTTGCACCGGATTTTTACTTAAATCTATCGCACCTTTGTTATCACACATAATGGGGACATTTTCTAACCTAATGCCATAGTCTACGAGAGCTTGTTTCATCCATAGTGCTTGTTGACATGCCTTTCCGGCGCTTACATATTCGGCTTCGGTGGTAGAAATAGCAAGAGCAGTTTGCTTCTTTGAAAACCAAGACGTTAGACAACATCCCATAAACGTGCAAATACCGCTAGTGCTCTTTCTATCTACGTAGTCTCCCGCATGATCCGAATCCGCATAGACAATGGTTTCTATGCCGGATTCCTTAGGATACCATAATCCTAAGTGTATAGTGCCTTTAACGTATCGGAAGATACGCTTAACCGCTTCTAGGTGAGAGGTTTTGGGATCCTCTTGAAAACGGGCACAAAGGCAGACACTAAACATGATATCGGGTCTACTTGCCGTCAAGTATAGTAAACTCCCTATCATTCCTCTATACTTGGTGTTATCTACGGACTCACCTTCATCGTCCTTTGTGAGCTTTACCTCCGTAGACATGGGTGTTTTCATGGGTTTTGAGTCTTCTAGGCCAAATTTCTTAAGCATTTCCTTAATGTACTTAGATTGGTTAAAGAATATTCCGTCTTCTAATTGTTTTATTTGTAA